>JAYEAL010000299.1:0-100000 GCA_036419045.1 Scirpophaga incertulas
TTTACTTTATTGAAAGAATATTCGCATTATTTTCTAAAAAAAAGATTTTTTTTGTTTTCTATTTTTCCCGTGTACGATATATTTTCAAAATGTTATTAATTGTAATCTTGGTTGACCTTTTTTTCTCAGCCTTTCATGTAGTTTGTGTATGTTTCTATTCTATTTCACAAATTGAAGAATAATTTTCCTTCTGAGTAATATGGCTTTAAAAGTATCATGAATAAATATTATTTCAGTTGGAAAAGGAGATAATTTTTTTAGGCCCACTAGAAAACGGCAACGTTTATTGATATTACTGAACTCTGAAATATCAATTCATTATTAAAAGCAATTGCACGATATTATGAGTAAAAATGAAACGAGAATAATAAAATCAATTAATTAAACTTAGTAATGACTTTTGACATTTGAGGTAAAAGAACTAACGTTTTTTAAATCAAAATGAAAGATGATTTAATATATATATACAAATAATATATAAATATAATAATAGACAAAGGATAGTGTATTATTTCTTTTTTATTTTATTTTATTTAAAAGTATAATTATTTAAAAGTTGAACTCTCAATAATTATTTTAATACTATTTTAGATTATTTTAACTATTAGTTCGTCAGTCCAGTATCGTCGTGAAACGGAACGCGTCATCATTTTTGACAGCGACAGTATGGTACCTACACTGACATCTAATTGACGTCGGTTTGTTTTCAACCGAATTCTGTGTTTACGTTTCCAACGGCTTGATTTCGTTTTCTTTCCCGTATCCAGTATTTAGAATGCAAAAAAATAATACGATTTCGGGCGTTTGATGGTGGCCAAAGAAGATTGTATTTTTCAAGAATAAAAAAGTGTTAAATATCATTTACATAAAAAATAATTTGAATACAAATCAAAATAAAGCTACTAACTACTAAGAATTTTTAGGTTATTTAATCTTCATGTTTTAATTGATTTCTCAATATTCCCGTTAGATAAAAACAAGCTAATGTTCCTTATAATATCTAGGGTTAATAACAAATTATTTAACGTATGTCTCATTAATAAACGTTACATTTTGTAGTGGGCCTATTCTCCATACAAGAAAAAATTATCTCCTTTATAATTAGTGTTCAATTGATTTTATCAAACAAATTCATTCACAACATTATATTGTTGACTAGTTTGAATTTTTATGGTATTTTTCGACTAATCGTACTTATTTAATGCCATATTTAAGAATTGTCTATATTTAGCACGCACCAATTTGGATCTATACGGTCGATTAAAATCAGTAAAACTAATATTTTTTATTTTAACAACTATATCACTAGTCTTAGTATTTTTAAATCGTTCATAAAATATTATTCTCGCATCAAATAAACATGAACAATTAATTCCGATCAAATTAATTTTAAATACTGCATAAGATTTCTTTTTATATCGTTCAATTTGGATACCTACAACTCTGCTCGCGCGATACACATTATGGATGGATCTCATATAACTTTAAAAGTTAAACATACATGAATTCGTCTGTCTCCTAGATAGTTTATATGAATTACGAAACTGGCTATTGACCCCTGTCCTTGAAAGTGCTTCTTACTTACGTATATTAGTGTTTAGTTGCTGGCCACGTGGTATTTGTGTTCTCGTGCGATGAATACTCCGCTACTGTCGTGTGTCAAATGACGACTGGACTGACCGACCGAATTCAAACTGAAGCGACTCCCCGCTACACGATGCTTATCACAATATGCGTACCTACTTACATAAGTAGAGGTACCACTACCTCATCACAATAGCAGTAGTATAACCATCTTGCTTACACAGCTCCAAACGCAGATTCATTATTATTCCTTCTCGCTCGAACATTATGATCCTTCGATTTGACCTGAGTTAGCGCGGTTTATTATTGTTATGTTAACTGCACCGTTGACAAACAGCGACCGGTCACATTCCAGAAAACTTATCTACATAAAGGAAAGAGGTAAAAAAACAAAACTCCTAAAAATTTTGCCAGTAACACAGGAATTTCATTATTAACGGTAGTTCTCGTAAATGTTTGTTAAATTTGTGGGGCAATTATATAACTAAATCGACATATGTGAATTTTCGCGTCATTTTCATGCCAGTTATTAATTAATTTACATTTTGCTCCAAAAAACATTCCGTAATAAGTGTTAGAATTTGTAGCATTTGGTCAAATCAGTAAAACGAGACTAAATTTAGTAAATAAACGCACTTTATTTGGTTCATTAATCCTGACGTTCGGAATAATAAATAATTGATGCCCGTTTTCACCAACAATTTACCACCACCACCGAAATTTAAAGAGATTTAGATAGTACCTTTCGTAATTTTTAATTTCTGTAACATCAAGGTAATATGTAAGCAAAATTAAGTAAAATTAGATTGGCTAGCTTATATAAGCCAGATACCTGAAAATGCATTTGCATTTACAAGATATTGCGAAAGTTTAAATTCTACTTAGACGAAAAGGTTTAGTTTTTGGTTCCTAACATCCCGATTTACCCACTACTTGACGCTTTACCGATTGGAAAGGCTTGCAGACTTCACTAGTCAATACATAAGAGTCCTCGGATTCACCGTACCTACGTACGTATTGATGCGAATTATCTCGACAGTGAACAGAAAATAGACTTTACTGACTATAAATGAAGTATGCAGAACCAATCTATTTGGAGTTCTTTGTTAATATCTAGTAGCTGTTTGCTGAAATTATAATAATGATTCACTTTGAAATATAGGCCTTAAGTAATTCAAAATCATTTAAATTCATTTTATCTATTATTGCTTTTTATATGATAGGATAAGACTGAAAACTAAAAATATAAAAATATTTGGTGCATCTTAATGAATTTTGTGAAATTCGTATACAATGTATGACATAGATACATATATTGCCTGCATATAAGGAATGAATAAATCAACAAAAAAAGATAAATCTTAAAATTGTGAACGATATACTTACTCGTACACTATATTATCATAATAAAGACTTAAATTTCGAAAATTTATTTAACCTTCTGAAAATAAAGACTAATTTTAATATTTTCTTTGTAGAAAGTTGTAGTTTCACAACCAGCACAAGAATTATGACTCTAATCCTTCTGTTAAATAAATCTAGTGTCGGTTTGTGGTTACTGCTCCCATAATTAGTCCTCAATCTAATAACTACAGGTTTTTGATTGGTATTGAAATTTTTGGAAATTTTTTGGATCGTACTTCCAGTTGCAGATTAGAAAAATTAAACAGCTCAAACTAACCTAAATAAAATATTTAATGAATACAGTATAATAAGAGTAAACATAATGGGGTATTTTTTAATTTAATTAATATAATTTTTAAATTCATATTTTAGAATTAAAATTTATCGGTGGAGTAGTAGCAAATCCTATTTGTTGTGCCTTTTTATCTTGTATAATGAATAATGTATGAGTTCGTAAGCTTAAATTGTGCCACGAATAACAAATCAGTTAAAATATACAGTTTCATATGTACCTGAGATTAACTAGAAGAAATCAGTATTGAAATGAAAACACTAATAACCCTATAACTGAGAGATAATAAATTGTGCTTATGTGGAGAAACACGTAGGTAAACACTATATGATTCGATAGGTACCTATATCAATTTTCAGGTTACAAGATTCAATCACGAATATACCATTTAAGTCTTTTTTAGAAATCAAACGGCCGGTTTCTTTATTAATATTAAATCGCAAATTTGGTAATAATATTTATATCTATTTATCTATGCTATTTATATCTCTCGTTAATATATTATTAACATGAATATTATAAAATGAATCATATACATTATATACAAATAATATTTCATTGTATTTGTGAATTGATTTGACTATTTGCCAGTTATATATTTGTAAAGACTATTGATTATAACATACTATAAGTACCTACGAAATTGATATTATGAAATGTAAGGTACATATTAAAATGGTCATATGATAGGACTACATTACAACAATATCTTCAAAACTGTAACAATATCTTAACAAAACATTCCTAGGTTACATGATTTTGCTCTGCAGCAATCATTCAAGTACCTACTTTGTGCTACGTTGCAGAATAAACTACAGGCTGCGTTCTATTTAATATTGGGTAGTCTATAAACTCCATTGTGAGTTTAGCAGGCACTTTCTCGAGTTCTAAGATCTGCACGCGATTGTGCGCAGGCGCAGCGTTCAGCCATATTCCTGGAACATACAGCGTCACCTGCGGCCCAAGCCCAGGCCAATAGCGACCGAGATTGTGGCCGTTTACCCAAACATAGCCCTGAAAATGACAAAAAATTAATAAACTATCACTAATAATAACATTGGTGTACAGAAGTATAAGTTACACATTTTGCTATAAAACAAAAAAATGATGGTACGAGATCCAATACTAACAATAAAATAATAACAATAAATATAATAATACCCTTGTCCATCCAGTTGTATCCAGATAAGTGTCAAGAGGAACCTGTCCATCGGCAAGAACGAACTCTCCTTCGTACAAAACTTGGCCATCACTTAAATCTGATGTTCCCTCATAGTCAGCCATGTTTTTGGATTCAACATTATCCAGCGGATATCCCGTAATAGTCCAAGATCCTTGTAATGATTTTCCATTGAAGAGAATTGGACTTAATATACCCTACGACGATAAATATTGTTAAAATAAGTGAAACAGAAGTATCGATTTTGGGTTCATTTTTTAAAATTAAAAGTACCGGTTTTAAATTTATTCGGTAGTAGTGAAAACAAAAACTCTTTTGAAACTGCTTAAATTCCCTAATACCTTTTATAGCTTTATAATTTTACATAGGTACTTATTTACACACTTATGCTTTTTACTAAATACATACAACTATAATAGAGTGTATGATTTTATTTAGTATGAAATTATACTCATTATGGTGAAATATCTATATATGAAGATAATTTAAAGTCAAAACACATAAGCGTAAGAGAACGAAAACCTAGTGCGTGCATACGAACAAGTTGTTTTCGTAATCAATGCCAACATTACAATAATTAAGCAAAATTAGGTACTGACTTAATTTTTTTTTAATGTCTATTAATGCCACTATATGTCATCTTACGTGTATGAATTAGTAAACAGGATATGTAAACGTAAATTAAAATACAAAATTATGATAAAATATGTTATCTCTTTATGTAACCAACGCCATTTTTCTTTTTTTAAATATTATATATTCCTAATGATTACCTTAACATATTCAAGAATAAAATTTGAATCAAAGTAAATATTTCTTTATTACCTTGCGGTCGTGCAAACGAGATCCAAAATTAATTCGCCCTTGGCTCTCGACAAGTAAAGATAATGTGGAGTTCTCTACACTATTGATATCAACCATATGTTTCATGTAAATTCTATTGAGAACACCTTGTAACTTCTGCAATTTAAATTTTATGATAGATATGATAATAATTTATTACAGCTTATATAGCTGTTCCACCGAGGGGCACCAGCCTAATTGTTACGGTGATTAGGTCTTATCAACCGCGCTGGCGCAGTGTGGATTGGTCGACTTTGCATACACTTATACATTTTTCGCAAATTCTAACTCCGGCCGAGGTAAATTACAGTATGGTAGAAAAAGAGTTATTAGGTGTATGCTTTGCTATTTCTAAATTCCATGAATTTGTTTACGGACACAATTTTAGGGTCGAAACTGATCACAAGCCCTTGATAAATATTATTGGTAAAGATTTACATAAAGCTACAAGTAGAATCCAGAGGCTATTATTAAAATTGCTTAAGTATACTTTTACGGTTCATTATATACCAGGAAAATCAATGTATATCTCAGATTTTTTGTCAAGAAATTATGTAATGGAAAAAGTTACAGACGATCCAGAGATATGTTGGATGTTGTACATTTAGTGTCAGTTGAAGAGTATCTTCCTGTTAGTAAATTTAAATTACAATTAATAAGAAGTGAAAATCAGAAAGATGTTGTATTATCAAAAGTAATTCAGTACATAAACAATGGTTGGCAAGAATACTCTAAATTAAATTCGGAATTGCATCATTATTATAAGTTAAAGGATAATTTGATTGTTAAGGATAACATCATATTTTTAAGGGATAAACTGATTGTTCCTAAATCATTATATCTTGATATGTTAAAACAAATTCATGGCAATGCACATTTAGGTATAGACAAATGCAAGAAACGAGCAAGAAAAATTTTATATTGGATAAATATGTCAACAATGATAGATAATTATATTAAAACATGTTGTTTATGTGAAAGGTATCAATCTAAAAATAATAAAGAAATATTACATAGTCATGAGATACCTAAACTACCTTTTCTTAAAATAGGTTTAGATATAGCTGAACATAGAGGAAATTATTATTTGATTACTGTGGATTATCTGTCAAAATGGTTTGATGTAATACCTTTGGTAAATAAGTCTGTAGAGCAAATTACTTTAAAGTTAGTAGAGTTATTTTCAGTCCATGGCTTACCAAAATTCATTGTTTGTGACAATAGTCCATTTAACTCTTTTTCAATGCTTAAGTTTTGTCGAGAAAGGGATATAGATATGATTTTTTCATCTCCATATCACCCTAAGTCCAATGGACTTGCTGAAAAATCTGTTGGTATTGCCAAAAAGATATTAAAAAAGTCTAATAATTTATATGAGTTGTATGACGCTTTGTTGGAATATAGAGTCACACCAGTGGCTGGCACTGATTTTGCACCATGCCAATTATTAATGGGGAGGTTGTTACGATCAAAATTACCAACTGTTAGAAAGCACTTAAATCCTAAAATTGTAATTAATACAGCATATAATCAACAAATGAAAAAAAGAAATTATAATGAATATTATTATAATAAAAACGCTTCCTGTAGTAAAGAGTTTAACGTAGGAGATAGTGTGACGATTAGAAATGCAATAACTAAGGTGTGGGAACCTGGTAAAATACTAAAAAAATTAGATAAACCACGATCTTATCTCGTCCAAAACTCTCAAGGAAAGGCAATAGTAAGAAATTCTTTGTTTTTAAGACATTCACCAAATAGTTATAATTTGCAGGATACGGTAGAAGTTAAGGATTATGATACTTTTTCAAAATATTGTAATACGGAAAATGAAACCCGTTTATCAAGCTATGGTGATTCAAATAATAATGATATAGATTTAAGCTCCTCTTTGGCAGTTCCTGCTGAGAGATTAAACACCACAAAGTCTGGGAGAATGATTAGAAAACCAGTGTGGTTACAGGATTATGATTGTTGATGATTTTGTTCTTTTATATTGTTGTATAAGTAATTTTTAAGTATTGACTTGTGGAGGAGATGTAGGATAGTCTGTGACAATTGACATGTATTTACATTATGGTCGGTCAGCATTAGCTATGGCATTATGGCGTCGAAGAAAATTGTAACAGAATTGAAATAAAACAGAATTGAAAATAACATTAATTTTAATTAACTAAAAAACCTTACACACAATAAGTTGACAAAGACTAAAACACGACAGAGCGTACAGTGCCGTTATTGGTGATGAGTGTTTCTCTGAGAGTTGCCAAGATGGATTGTACTGGGTGTAGAGAAGCACTAAATGAATTAAATTCTTTGAAATGTAATGCATGCGACTCTCATTACTGCTTGGAATGTTTATGTCTTGATACAAATAAGAAGTCTAGCGAATTAAATCAAGATCAACTTTCTGCGCTGAAGTGCCCTTCCTGCACAAATGTATCACGTAGGAAGCGAGGAGGCAAAGATATGTCTTCTGTCTTCTCACCGAGCGTAATGAAACCAAAACATAATATTGAAAATATCCTCACGATTGAGAAAATTAGCAACTTATTAGATCAGAAACTAGATCCGAAGTCTAGCATTATGATAGCTTTGCGTAAGGAATTAATTCAGGATGTTAAGAGTATGATAGCCATAGAAACGAGTAAAACGGTTACTGCTGTTGCTGCTTGTTCTACTGTTTTTCACAATACCTGCCGGTATTGTAAAAAAAAGTATACAGACAATGGTATGTTGAATATAGGATAAATCTACATTAATATTTAAAGCAAACATGGAATACAATTCTAATACTACGTTATGAAAATGCAAATAAAAAGAATGTGGTCCGAATATAATAATTAAATACAAATAGAAAAACAATGGCCATGATGCTATAATATTGTTCTACCTGTAAGCTAAAAAATATTGTTCAAAACTTACCGAAAATCGGGATTCAAATACGCACAATTATTATTTTGATGACAATAGGTATGTCACAATCCCAATTTTATATGACTACAAGAGTAATAAAAACTGCTTCGCAAGAGCCACGCGTGAGGACACCAAGTAAGAGGCGAACGTGCTCCTTCCTTGCAATCTATCTTCGCAATGCGATTGCGAACCACTGCGGTGACAGGTTTGACGTTTCTATTTAACCTATTGTAGTTAATTCGCAATCCTAGCATTGAAATTCTTTGCCGCCACTATTTGTACAGGCAAAATGATAATTACTTATGTTTTCGGTAAGTGAATAGTTTTAGCTATAAAGAACAGTAATTTATTATTAGTTTATAAGTTGTAAATAGATTAAATTTCCTAATTAAGTGGTAAATCTTATTTTGTTTAATATAATTTAGCTATAAGTCTTTACTGTAACATATTTTATGTTACACCATATTCTGGCAAATAAATGATATTTCTATTTCTATTTCATGTTCCTCTTTTCCTGGAAAAGTCTCCTTTTTCCCAATTTTTCAACAATAGGAGCTACTTTCAGACTCCCCCTGATATATTAATTCCTCACTCTATTCTTTCTTGTCATTCCAGACAAGGTTGAATATAATTTAACAAGAGACGGCAACATACGCAAAACAGAGAAGTCGTTTGCAAACCGAGCTATCAAAGTTAACATTCCGAGCGTATATCAAAATTAACTTTTTCTGAATTCAGTTTATTGTGTTTAGTGACTGTGCGTAAACAGACTTAAAGCAATCGGCCATAAGCAGAGAGAATGAGGTGCCACACGGCATTAACTGATTTCTTTACATACAGTTATAATAAAATTGATAATAAAGTCATTGTCGACGATTTTTCCCTCTGGAGAGGTGAGGTTAAGAGTCCTCATGGATATCACCGCAACCAAGTACACCCAAATGGCTCCGGCCTATATTGATTGGGATGTCGACTGACATGCTCAGTTGTATGGAAAAGTGTAGGCGATTTTATAAAGGTCTATTATCTTTAGCTCCGCTACTCGACACTAGAGGGTGTTACCGATACAAGGGTCGGTACGTTTTTCGAATATTCTACAATTTTCTTGAGCTTTCTGCAACCTTTCAGAAAGTTTAATGTGTTTGGATCGCTTCCACGATATACTGGAAGGTGCCCTATTTTTTCCGAATATTCGATAATAAGTTAATTGATTCGATAGTGCAACAATGTTACCCCGAAAATTAATAATATTAGTCGTAATATGTCATTTTACAAAAATGCTGTAATCCACTTGTAATCCATAATATATAGTCCTCAATGAAACTAAACATAGTTTACCTAAAAATATACAATCAACAATAAAAGCCATTTATTTATTATTATTATTTACATTTTATAGTGAAAAGATTCTTAATGTTTAATAGGATCTATTGTTGTAGATTTTACCGCAAATCCCAAATTAGACTTCTGAACTGTTTTGTACATTTTTTTTTTTTGGAAGTAGTTTATTCGCACTTGTTTCAACTTCCACAATATAAGTTATATAACATATCTTGTGGAAGTTATATAACTTATCTTCATTAAAACATTTTAATAATAAAAAGTAGCCATGTTTATTATTAAAATTAAGTAAATAAGTTCATAAAAATAGCAACAATAAAATTATAATTTATTGGCTGATAGAAACGAAACAAAATTGCCCTTTATATAATAACAGATATTATTTATATAATAACGAATATCATTTACGATAATATTATTTAAATATAATTTATTATGAACATTTACAATTTAGTAATTTGCATTACGTACCTACTCCTATCAATAAGAAGCACTCAATAAGTGGGTACTATACATGTATGTACAAACATTTCATTGAAATATTACTTACATTAACAACAACATTGTTTAATAAATTTTCATTTATAAAAAAATACAATTATCGTTTTTATTTTGAAAATTAAACCAATTCGATTTTAACATATTAGGTTAAGTTGAAAAGATGAAACGTAATCACTTATTATACTTACTTACATTGTTATTAATTAAGCATTGACAGTCGCATAAAATTACAAATTCTCAGAATTCTTAATAGATTATATTGTATAATTTTGTTGCGCAATGAAACACGATATACATACTATAATTGTAACATATTTGAACGTATTATTTAAGAACTTAAAATTTAAGTTTCATATTGCTTAATATGTGTACTGCTCTAGTTATGTGCCATGCCATTATACACATATACCTAGGAATATAATCTGGTTTGCTATATTGCATAAGAAAATTGTATATATAATCAATTGTATCCTGTTTTGTATGGCAAATAAATAAATAAATAAAATTATACTCATCTGAGAATATACATATGTATATCTGAGAATATATGTGGGTATATAACCCACAATACGACATTCAATTGTTTGAAATTCGATTGAAGAGTGTCAGTAATGTTGTTGTATTAATATGTACATTTTCTACATTAATTCTCTTCCACATCGCTCTAGCACGCTGCATGTAGCTGTTACGTCAACGCGATTCAACTGAACCGACGCCACGCATGAGAAATTCAACCCCAAGTATCAGTTACCACTCTAATCATAAAGGAATTGAGAAAACTATCACCGAATTAAAATCAGTACAATTCACGCCCAATTCGTGTTTCATTACATCGTCATCGTAACGTCAAACGCATGAAAACTTACAACATCTACACTATCGTCGTCATTACAGTCTCCACGCTGTTACACTCATCGAAGTTTTAAGCACACAAACTAGACGATGTACAATACCTGTTGTTACACATTGTCTTACTTGCAAGAACAGTGGCTACAACGGATTCCAGTGTTTTTGACTCCATATACAACTTATATATCTTGAACTAGAAGAAAGAAACGTAAAGCACTTTTCTAGCTCTGCTCAGTGAACAATACATTCTAACACTTACGGAGAAAAAACATAAGAGCTCGAAACTTGAGGCTTATCCATACAAGTTGTCAAGATTTTAACCATTATGCTAAATATCTACACCATCTTCATATTTATGATATACAGAAATCGTTAATAGACAGGAGAAATCTATTATTTATAATTATTAATATATTCATTTGCCCGTGGAAAACTGAATAAAAGCCCCTATCTTACATCAACATTTTTTTATAGCATAATGCTGCATAATTTCAGAAATAAAATAAATACAAAGCCATAACTTTCTTATCAATTTATATAACCTGCCAAAAAATAAAGTTGCTTTAATTTTAATTAGTGATGATAAGTTTGGAAATCCAACAACATTTTAGATCTTATCTTAATATCTATTGAGTGGCCGTAAAAAGTAATATCGATAAGTTAAGGCTAAAATAAGCTCAAATAGTCAGTATCTATCTAGTTTTTGTTGTAAAATAATATTTAATTAAGTCAAAAACAATCATTACCCTGCACAAAATTAATGCTCGTAAATTAACAATCGTATAAAAAAAATTATATAAAAAATACAAAAAATTGTCTCTGAACCGATTGCGAATATACCTATTGAGTTCTACGTGGCTTTAGTTCTATGCTTTTATGTAAAGAAGACGGCGCTGTTTTACAGAACATTTTACATCGTCTATGCACTATCTCTTGCTTGTTTTTATTAATCAGTATCTGTTTGACAAAATAACATGGAAAATGTTTGTAGACTAACATCAAATGTAGTACGAAAGATATTTATTATATTGACAAAATCTCGCTAGATGGAACAGTAGTTTTGATGATGAAATTGATTATTTTTCCTTTCACTCGAAGTGAAAACTACAGTTGTCAAAACCAAACTAAAAACGAAATCTATCACTCGGATTAATCCATCACATTAGCTTGGGGATATTTTAGGTCTGTTTCATCCTCCGTTATAAAATATACAATTCTTCATTTTATTTTATGCCTATAAAATATGGGTATTATGTAATTATCATATAAAGAAAATCACACGAGCGGATTGACACCGGCAACCATAGCGAGTAGAGCCATTCGCACGTACATTCCGTATTCTGCTTGGCGAAAATATGCAGCGCGGGGATCGGAATCAAATTCAGGAGAAATTTCATCGACTCTGGGAAGGGGATGCATGACCACCATGCGTCGACGTGCACGCGTCATAAGTTGTGGTGTCACAACCAGCAGACCGTGAGACTGCGGAAAGAACACAATAAATCAATCTCCGAACGAAAAACATAATCTAAAAGGCAAAATCACTATTTTTCTATTTACCTTTAAATATTCTTCTTCACTTTTAAATCTTTCCCGTTGAATTCTTGTCATGTAAAGGACGTGAGTGTCAGCTAGAACGTCGTCTAATTTATCAAAGACTCTTTGAGGTATACCTTTCTCTGCTACGTATTCCATTATATACTTTGGCATACCAAGTCCTGGTGGGCTAACATACTGCAGCTGAACTTGGTATAAAGTTAAAAGACGTGCTAGGGAATGAACAGTTCGGCCATTCTTCAAATCACCAACCATTGTGATTGTTAGACCATTAACTGTACCAATTTCTTCTCGAATAGTAAAAACGTCTAAAAGTGCTTGTGTAGGATGTTCTCCAATGCCATCTCCAGCGTTAATCACGGGCTTACGGCAATGTCTTGAAGCTTTCTGAAATTTATATTTTCATTAAATAAACAAAAAAAATATACCAAATTCTATACATGCTAAGCCCACTATAGCGACTCATTATGACCTCCTGAGCTTGTATAAAAAAATTGCATCAGAAACATCATTCGCAACTCTAATACACTCGCTTAATACAATGTTACATTTATCGAACAAAATTGGTGTGGATAGTGGATGATACGGATATGTGGATACGGCGACTTATACAAGTGTAGTTTTCATAACGTGTTTTATTTCCGCTTCGATTAGAAAACGGGAGACAAACAACTTATTATTCATTTAGTTGTTTGATATGAAGGTACATTTATTTGAAGATTAAATTATTCTATTTTTTTGTTTGTGTCGAAAGGAAAATAGATTGTCTTCCAATTCACTCACAGATCAGGAAGAAATTGCGCTCTCAACATAGGGGCCATTGACTCTTTTATTAATAATTCAATAATAATAAAGTCAAGTATTAAATACTGTTACAATTAAAAATTTACAAAATATCACATTTGAATATAAAATCTGTAATTTTTGTATGAATTTTCATTTTGTTTTATCATTTCTGCACTAATCGTTTGTCAAATATTTCTGTGATATTAATACGGACTGGGATGATGAGCTGAGAACCGAATCATTGTGATTTCATTACACAAGAGAGCACAATTTTTGAAACTCGCCATGCACTTGAATGTTTATGTATCGGATTAATAAAAGGTACAACTGAATATCTCTGTTTGTGATAGAAAAAGCAGCTCACGCAGTATTAGTATAGAAAGGCAATCAAAGTATTTAGTGAAAAAAGATACAATTCTTGTGATGACTTTAGCCTCTTAGCAACATTAAGTTCAATGATCAGGAACTTTCAGGCCCTTTGAACAAGATTTAGCGCCGGATCAGAATATGTTTTAGAAAAATATCTCTACCTTTTATTAGCAAGAAGATTAACATGAAGTAATCAATCATAACGTATTAACGTTAATTTGAATTATATATTCGGAAAGTGACGCTTTACAAATCTTACTAACTTAGTAACGGTAATGGTATCCAGTTTGATACTGCAATAAAGATTTGATAAGCGGTGTGTACATGGAATGAGTGTGCACACGTTGCAGTCATATGTTGCAGTATATCATTCTACTTACGTTTTGATCTTAATTTTAACTTTAAATAGTCTAAATTTGAATGTGTGATAATGCGTGTGCGTGGGTGTGTGCGCGGGCGTGTGTGCGTGCATGCAAGAGTATAGAACATATCAACGGAACAATAATTACGTACGGTCACTGCTCCAGGTTCAGGATGGCGTAGCACGACAACATCTGAATAACTAGCCATGACACATACACTGTCTTCTAGGCTTTCTCCTTTTTTCGCAGACGAACTAGTAGCGTCAGTGTGTATAACTGAACCACCTAATCTTTGCATAGCCGCAGCAAAGCTGCAACTTGTGCGCGTACTAACTTCATAAAATATAGATGCCATCACTTTTCCTCTAAGTATGTCATCTATCGAGCGACCTTTGGTTACAGAAGTCTTCATAAATTGAGCTAGATTGAAAATATCATTTAAAGTTTCTTTGCTAAATGAATCTACTGTCAATATACTTTTGCCGAATAGGTCGCTACGCTGTCGGTGAGATATTGTGTTCTGTGGAGGATTATAATTTGATGTACTGTCACATCTTTGTCTTGTCGTAGACTGTGCAGGTATTGGTGACACGCATCGATAACCAGTGGTTTCGTTAAAATGAACATTCAACTTATTTTGAATATCAGCTTTGGTATCAAGTTGGTCAAAATCAAGATCGCTCAATCGACCTAACTCTGTAGATGTATGAAAGTCTAAAGCTGAGGTTGGTCGGCTTGATTCTCTTTCACCTTTTTCGACAGAATAAACTGGGAACAATTGTTTCTTAGGCACAGGCCAGTCTCGAACGTTTTGTCCAAACCCAGGGGGAACAAGGATTTGTCCTTCAACATACGCAATCTCACCACGTAGAGTAACACGATGAACAGCTCCACAAACTCGCATTCCTGCAAAAGGCGTCCACTTTGATTTCGAAAATTCCATTTCAGTGGGAATAGTCCATTCATAATCCATGTCTACTTCAACATAAGTGTTAGGTTGCTCAGGTAAATTAAAAATTTTTCGAGGGTTTCGATGGAACTTGTTAATTAAGTCTTCAATTGTAAGCCTCCCTTCTTGAACGGCATTTAACAATAAAGGTAATATAGTTTCTAGACCAGGAAAACCTGGCGGTGACTTATTAGAATTTTTTTCCTCAAGTGAATGTGGGGCATGATCAGTAGCAAAAATATCTATTATATCGATATTTTTCCACAGTTCTTCCTGATCTTCAGAGCTGCACAACACAGGCCTTACTTCGGCACGTCTTTGACCTATTCGTTCTATATCATTTGTACTAAGAAACAAATGTTGGGGGCACACCTCGCAAGTAACTTTCAAACCTCTTTCTTTCGCTGCCTTTATTATTAATATTTCTTCCTTTCTAGCAACATGGCAAATATGAATAGGACGATCAAGCAATGATGCCATCAAAATGATCGCTCCGGTCTTTTCACGTTCTGCATGGGCACAAACTGGCATTTTTTTGGGCCAATTCTGGAGATGTTTTTGCCATACAGTCATGTCGTCAAGTTTTAACGTTGTAAATGTTTCATTCAAGTACATTTTTAATGCGGCAGCTTGCGGCGCTAGTTCTGCCAACGTATCATAATTATTAGAAGAAGCGCCCACATATAGGGCATAATCACATCGAGCACTTACTCTAGCAAGTGCTGATGCATAGTCAAAAGCTACTCGATCTACAATGGGTGGGTTTGTGTTCGGCATAGCACATATCATTGTGATTCCTCCAGCTAAAGCTGCCGCTGTACAAGTGTTAAAATCTTCTTTATGTGTAGCGCCTGGTTCACGTGCATGAACATGCACGTCGATGAAGCCCGGTAATTTAATAATATTTCTGAATGTCATACAGTCTGTATGTGTTTTCATCGGTGGTATACCGTCACAACGTGCCATTGCCTGGAAAAAATATTTTATAAATAATTAAAAAAGTTGTTAGATCTGGGAAATGTTTTCAGTATTAACGATAGATTTTTTTCTGCAATATTTATCACGTGTTATGAACATCGAAATACAAAAATAGTATTTTAAAAAGTATCGGTAATACATACCTGTACCAGGAGCTTAGCACATTTTACGTCGGTCACCAAAGGGACAGCGTAGTCAACAGCGAGTCTGCGAGTGCGATATCCGTGAGTGCTAAATGTAGCAACACGGCGAGCACCACTGCTCATCGGTAAATTAATAACTAAATCTAACTGCCTACGAGCCATAAAATCAGCTAAGTGCATAAGTTCTCCATCTGCTCTGGCATCTTCCGGATCTCCAATGTGATCAAATGTCCATTGTACACTTTCAATCTGAAACAAATAAACCTGCCTAAAGATAATGTGTAGCATTTTTACTTATATGCAATTTATATGATAGGTAAAATTGTACATAATATATATATATATATATATTTTATAATCTAACATAAGGCAAGGAAATTCAAAATCATTCAGAATAAATTATTTGCCATGCAAAGTATCATGATGTATTTACCGCTACTCCATGTTCCGTATAAAAATCTCCAGTGCCCATACTAGCATACAGCTTAAATCCCATTTTTTGTAATGCTCGCACACTAGGTAGTAGTTCCATCTTATGCTGTAATGTAAAAAGGCATTCAATTTCAACATTGACCAAGTAAACCTTGTTACTAAATAAAAACGATGATATATAGAAGCGATAGCAGTGTACTAGCTCTAAGCTACGGTCGTCACCAGGATTAAAGAATCCTAATAAACATAAAAAAAATATGTCTTTGTGATGTGAATTGGAGCAGTGGTTCTACTAAGAGTTTGCTATAGTTTTTAATAGGTTTTTGACAATACTTAACTACAGAAGCCAGATCAAACGTTCAATTGTAATTCGTTCGCTGTTATCGCAGCATGTTCCACGCTGAATGGAACTTATCGGTACTGGTTTGAACCATTGTATAGAACTAGCTGCGCGTCTACTATTCTTTACAGACTACCTGCACAGATTATTCGCGAAGAGCCATATATTTTTATTTAATAATTGAGTATGGATATGTAATTACCTTAAATGTTCCAACTGACAGTAAAATAGCCTTTTTTGGTATTCGAAAACCAGTACTCATCAAGGATTTTAAATAGGCTTCAAAGCGATTTTCACCAAAACACGCAACTTCGCCCGTGGATGCCATTTCTACTCCTAAAGTGACATCTGCACCTGACAGTCTTGAAAATGAAAATTGTGGCACTTTTACGCCAACTTTCCCACAGCCCGTCATAACATTTACAGGTTCCACAGGAATACCCAATATTACTTTAGTTGCCATTGCCACGAAATCGTGATCTAAAGTTTTAGACACAAATGGAAACGATCTTGAAACTCTTACATTACATTCTATTACTTTCAAATCATTGTCCTTCGCAATTAATTGCATGTTGAATGGCCCTGTCACATCCAACGTTTCTGCTATTATACTCGCAATACCCTTAATCTTCTCCAATGTTTCATCATTAATATCTTGAGGAGGAGTGACTAGTGTAGCATCCCCAGAGTGTACCCCAGCATTTTCAACATGCTCAGAAACTGCCATGCAATAAAGGACACCATCAGACGCTACTGCATCCACATCGATTTCTTTTGCATTCATTATAAATTTTGATATAACGACAGGATGCTCCTTACTAACTTTGCTAGCTGATTTGAGATACGTTTCTAAATCTTGATTTGAATATGCTACGTTCATTGCTGCACCACTTAAAACATACGATGGCCGCACCAGGCAAGGGTAGCCTACTTCCTCACAAAAGCTTATTGCGGATTCAAGCTTTGTCAGTTCTTTCCACCTAGGTTGCATAATACCCTTACGGTCCAACATTCTCGAAAATTTAAACCTATTTTCTGCATTATCTATCATATCTGGCGATGTTCCCAAGATGATAGCTTGTTGTCTATGTAAATCCATTGCAATGTTATTAGGTAATTGCCCACCCATTGAAAGTATTACACCGTTAGGTTTTTCAACATTATAAATATCCATCACTACTTCAAATGAAATTTCTTCGAAATACAATCTGTCACTCATGTCGTAGTCGGTACTGACGGTTTCTGGATTATAATTAATCATTATTGTTTTTTTTCCTTGATTTCTCAGTTCTCGTAAGCACCCTACAGCACACCAATCGAATTCTACAGAGCTTCCTATTCTGTAAACGCCAGAACCTAAAACCATTGTGTAATCTCCTGGAAAATTTAAGTCATGAGCACTACCGTTATACGTGAGGTAAAGATAATTCGTTGACGCAGGCCACTCAGCTGCTACAGTATCTATTTGTTTCACAAACGGAAGTATCTTGAAATCTTCTCGTAGTTTCCGCACAGCCACCTCGGTACTTTTTATAGCAGCGGCAACTTGTTTATCAGAAAATCCAATTTTTTTTGCCTGTTGTAATAAGTCTAGTGTAATTGAAGTACTGTCTACACGTTGCAATACTTTGTAGTAGTCTATTATATTCTTAAATTTTTCTAAAAACCAGCAATCAATATTAGTCAGTTCATAAAGTTTTTCAACTGTGTATCCTTCTTTAAATGCTGCAGCTAACACAAACATGCGTTTATCTGTTGGCTCCCTTAGTTCATTTTCGTCAACTTGTTTTATATATGGGTCAAATCCATTGACATTTTCATCCACCATTCGTAACGCTTTTTGAAATGCTTCTTCAAAATTTCTGCCTATTGACATAACTTCACCTACACTTTTCATAGAACTGCCAATTTTTGTACTAACTTTATTAAACTTTGCTAAATCCCATCGGGGTATTTTTACAACACAGTAATCTAAGCTTGGTTCAAAACAAGCTGTTGTTACACCAGTAACTGAGTTTTTAATGACAGGCAATGGTATTCCCAGCGCTAATTTAGCTGCTACATAAGCAAGAGGATATCCTGTTGCTTTACTGGCGAGCGCAGAGCTTCTAGACAGCCGAGCATTTACTTCGATGATATAAAATTCTTCTGAATTTGGATTTAGTGCATATTGAATATTACATTCACCTACAACACCAAAATGGCGTATAACTTTTATAGCAGTGGTTCGTAACATGTAATATTCTCGATTAGATAACGTCTGACTCGGCGCTACGACGATCGATTCTCCTGTGTGTATACCAAGAGGATCAACATTCTCCATATTACACACAGTTATACAATTATCGTATGCATCACGCACAACTTCGTATTCGACTTCTTTCCAACCCTTTAATGATTTATCGATAATTAACTGGTTTGAATACGAAAGGGCTTGGTGAGCTAACACCCGTAGTTCATCTTCGTTATTTGCAAATCCAGATCCTAGGCCTCCCAATGAAAAAGCGGACCGTGCCATAACTGGATAACCTATTTGTATAGCTGCTGTAAGAGCTTCATCGATAGATGTGACAGCTGCACTAGGTGCAACTTTTTCACCGATGGAGTGAACTTTTTCAGCAAAAATCTTTCTGTCCTCTGTATCGACAATAGATTGAATGGGAGTGCCTAAAACAGTAACGTTATATTTTTCAAATACTCCAGTTTTTTGTAACTCTACGCCACAGTTAAGAGCAGTTTGGCCTCCAAATGTTAATAATACACCCGTGGGACGTTCTGCTTTTATAACTTGTTCCACATAATCGGGAGTTATTGGCAAAAAATAAACTTTGTCTGCCAGTCCTTTCGAAGTTTGAACAGTAGCAATGTTTGGGTTTATTAAAACTGTTTGAATCTTTTCTTCTCGCATCGCTTTAACGCCTTGTGAACCGGAGTAATCAAACTCTCCCGCCTGGCCTATTGATAAACCACCAGATCCTAGTATAAGAACTTTTTTTGGTTTCTCGTGAATTGTTGGTGTAAAATTGAGTTTCTTTGTAATTTCTTGATCTATTACAAACCGGATATTATTTTTGTAAGATCTTACTGCATCTGTAAAAATGTCAAAGAGCCATTCGAGATCTGTAGGCCCAGCAGTGTGTTCTGGGTGAAATTGTACACTAAAAAATGGATGTGACTTATGGATAATTCCCTCGTTGGTTTTATCATTCTCATTCGTAAAAAGAATTTTCCAGTTTTCTGGCAAAGTTTCAGCATCAACAGCAAAACCATGATTTTGCGATGTCATGAAACATCTTCCCGTATCAAAATGTGTGCAAGGAAGGTTGTGACCACGATTGCCATAACTGTAAAAAAAAATGGCTTTAATTATTTATATTTTATTACATTACGTAAGCATATAAAATCTAAATATCTATTTTATCTACCTCGTTTTATATGTTTTACAGCCTATAGCTGTGGAAAGTAACTGATGTCCAAGACATATTCCAAATATGGGTTTCACAATAATATTATTTTGAATAACTTCTCTGATATTTTCAACAACTTTTTTGCATATGTCGGGATCTCCCGGACCATTACTAATAAACAGACCGTCGTAATCATTGGGGTTCAATTTATGATTCCATGGTACTAAAATAACTTTTACATTTCTCTTCAGTAGACACCTTATTTGATTATATTTTAGACCGCAATCAATAACCATTACAGTTGTTTCACCTTTGGGGTTGATTATTTTAGTTTCCTGTAAAAAGAAATCTTGATTAATATTAATAGACAAATTTGATGATTAAGTCGAAACCATTCAAAATAGTTAAATATCTATCTTACTTTAATTGATACTTCTGCAACTAAATTCCTTTTATTGGGGTCAGATAAGGGTGGTAGAGGTCCAAAAGGAGGTACTCCTTGTATGAGTCGCCCTAACAGAATTCCTTCACGGAGATGATGTGTAAGAGCACGTGTATCGACACCACATAGGCCAGGTATACCACGAGACGATAACCATGCATCAAGTGATTTCTTAGCCCGATAATGGTAGGCACGTGTGCTGACTTCACCCACAATTAACCCAGCAGCCCAGATGCGATTTGATTCGAACCACCTGTTAACAATTTATTGATAATAATTTTATATCCACGGCAATAGGTTCGCCCTTAACGACGTTTATAAAAGTGAGAGTGTTATTTATATACACTTATGTCTATATTTTGAAAACAATATATCCTGTTCATCAACAAAAGAAAGTTACCAGAATTACAGGTACCCAAATTGTTTAACACTAAACTCTCCCTGACGACACTAATAAAAATTCTGTTTATAACTATCTCAACACATTAAACTGGGCGAGTCACCTGGAGGCTAAAATAAAGAAGACATGTTTGGCGTTTAAGCAATATAAAAGACTAATCGATATAAAATGGGAACCACACACAGTAAAATCAAAGGTTTAGCGAAACATTTAGCGATCATATCGATCATTTTAAGCATGGGACAACGCCATCAGTTGTCTTAGAGTGTCTCTTAATCTCTAGACTCTGATCTTGGATCTAGTCATATAAAACGAGGCCAAAACGCCAGACCAGACGCCTTAAGGCTAAGATCGCAATGACTATGGAAAAGCAACTTAGGAAAAACACATAAAATCTCCAACATTGGAGCGTAAAAAAATACCACTTCTTGAGTTACCAATTGATAAAATACCATGCCACATAATCTTTGATATAAGATACAAAATCCAGCTCACTACTCAGTTGACAGATAGTTCTAACTTCAATGAGGTTTGGATTTATATAGACGGCCTCTCCCCTGCTTTGCAGTGCCCGTCAGGGTTCATGGTGTGCACGATCGATTGGTAATATCTAATTTTGTTTCCTTGTCCACATTCCATTATGATATCTATTCCCCGCGTCCAAAGATTACCATGAAAGAAATATGATCAGACTTAATATTATTTAATGAATTATTATTATTCACATTCTACATAAAAATAATTTCTTATATTTTACTCTCGAATCTATCAGTTGTGGATCCTTTATACATTGAATGCTTTCTGCATATTTCAACTAACTATAGGATAGGAAAAAAATGTATAATGGTGATGATATAATGTAATATAATTATGCTTACTTGGGTAGACCATATTCATCGCGGTCTTCTTCATCCGGTACTCCATAGTTTCCAACCAGTGGATATGTCAGCACCAATAATTGTGCATGGTACGAAGGATCTGTCAGAGACTCGGGATATCCTACCATGCCAGTTTGAAATACTGAAATGAAATACGGTTTGTTTAGAAAATTTCATTAATCAACCGCGAGTGATCCACATTAAGAGCACTTGGAGAGTTTTAACAAAATCACGTTGCTCAACCCAATTTTTTTACTTTTACGTGCGTTTTCGAAAGTCCTGATAAAGTGTCCGCATAATGATTAAATATTTGACAGTGAATGCATAGAGAATGAATATACAAAGAATTTTTTTTTCAGATATCTATCGAGTTTATGTAAGTTCCAAGTGAAACAAAATTAATTGAGTGCATTTGTATGGGAAAAGGTTTTTTTGATTAGTGTCTTTTCCAGTACTGAACTGTCATATGGTCCCATAGAAGATTTTGATCAGCGTACAAAATTGAATCGAATAGCATCAAAAAAAAGTTTTTGTGAAAAATGCATATACTTGCTAACCGTAACTTTTTTTAAATTATACCTAAGACCAATTTCCTGTAGGTGCAACATATAAGGTCCAATAAATAAACCTCCCTTGGCTGCCCGTGGGCTGCCCCATTGAAATTTTGTACCCTGCATGTATATATATATATATATATATATATATATATATTATATATATATATATTTGGGTCAGAACTTATACCACAAGATAGACTCGCGCAGTGGTCGAGTGATCGGTTACCTACGCAATGGGTCGCGGGTTTGATTCCCATACATATATTTTGTATAACCTGTAGAAAATCGTACCGGTTTGTGCGTATTTCTATAAGCTAGTAAACACAGGCACATGATAACCAACTAATCACACTCTTCTCGGAATTTGCCTTTACATTGTTAGTTTTGCTACCTGATATCGGCTATCGGGTTTGGGCGTTTGGCAAATGAGGTTTTGACAGCTTGTGTAGAATAAGTTGTATGAAGGTTAGAGGTACGAAATTTTTTGTTATAAAAAGGTAATAAATTGAAGAATTGAAATCAGTAATAAAAATTATCATCTGATAGGACTTTATTTCGAGAAATTTTGATTTTTTTAAAAAGAAACTTGAAATAATATCAGCTATCTTTTATTTTTCGTTTTTATCCAAAACTACAACCCAATTATCTCCGCCAGTTTTTAAGAATCACATTAATCTTTATTTTGGCTTCCTACCTTATACAGAACTAAAGTTATAAGAATTTCTTTGCATGGGTACCCAATTACGACTTGAAAAATATAAAAAATCAACACTCCAAAAAAAATTTTTTATATGTTTCTGTCGATAAAAATAAGTCTAGTTTCACCCATTTTCATATGTGCACTTCGTTAAGAATCATACTGTATAATCGTACTTGTAAAATATGTCCTAATACCGTTGCGAATTCACTAAAGCTTAGTAGTCCTGACTTGTACGCTAGAACGGATTGTATAATAATAAGAAACGATTAACATGAAACATCTAAGTAGAAATGCTGTACTAAGATCAAATATATATGGTTATTCTTTGTTTTTTTTTTGGATCAAATTGGTATAGCAACAAAAATTACAAATGCAAGGAATTCCTATTGTAATAAAGTTCATAAACTATATATTTACCAACTTCCCCTTCCACAGGAACTTGGGCACCAAAGCTTCGTCCCTGAAATACGGCGCCATCAGCAAGAACCAGGCTACAAGGAGATCCCAATTCACAAGTTATATCCTTGTCCATTTTTCTGAAAAAAAAAACTTAAACATTATACACTAATAAGTGTCATTTTCAGAAGACAAAATTTTCAGAGACAACTCTCAATAAAATTAAGCGATAGCCCCGTCTATTAGTCATACATTACAACTCATGACTAAATCAAAAAGGAACTAAAATCAATGAGTGAAGTGAAAAATTAAAATGTACCTCAATAAAATCTTTACTTGTAAACGGATATAAACGGATTATTCGGATTGCATATTTCATTATTTAGTATTGCTATTTCGTTTAATAAATATATTTTTATTCTAGGAATTTTCTGCCACGCTCTACTAAACTGTGGAATGAATTGTCACCGGCAATTGTGGTGAATTGTTCGGGTATTTCCGAACCGATGCGATATTGAAACCTTCAAAAAAGAGTGTATTCTCATTTAAAAGGCCGGCAACGGAACTGTGACTCCTCTGGTGTTGCTATGGTGTGTCTATGGGCAGCGGTTATCGCTTACCATCAGGTGATCCGTTTGCTCGTTTACTGCCCTATACTATTAAAATTTTAGTTATGCCGTTATAATTATAACATTAATAATTGAGAATGACATTCGGAATATCATCTAAGGATTTGTTTATAATAATATTAATATTGTCCAATACTTATTGTTCCATCGTTCAATATTTTTTATAATTCAATTGGCGACTCCACTCCTCTGTGCTACGCCATCCTCTTATACTATCAGCAACACTTCAAGCTTTATCTACATCAGCGGTTCTCAATCTTTTTTGGTGACGGAACCCATTTGGAAAGCAAAATACTTGACGAAACCCTACAATAAAACAATAGTTTTCAAACGGTCGACCAGAGAAAGATTTTTTTTCTAAATATTTACGGAACCCCTACAACAGTATCGCGGAACCCTAGGCTTCCGCGGAACACACTTAGAGTATGGCTGATCTACATTGTACAACGAAAACCACAACTACTTGAACAATGCAAGGCCTATTTCAAGTGTAAATTTTGACGCGTTGCTTGCTGCTTGTAAAGGAAAGCAAAGAGAATAATTAAATATTTTAGTTGATTCGTAAAGAATAAAGTATTAACATATTTAAATAATAAATATATAGTTTATCAATTTTAATAATTTTCTAGCGCTTATTCTGTGTCAAAAATATTGCGATCACTATATTTGAAATTATTAAAAAAAATATATAAAAGAATCTCATAGTACAGTAAACGCTTCATCAAGCTAAACCGTTTGTTTTTGAACCACTATTATGCAGTCGACAATATCGCCGTAATTCCTACATTTTATTTCGAATTGTACTTTAAATCTCGTGCCTTTATAACTCTCGTGCCATACTTAAAACCTAAATATTCAACAAACTATTTTATTACATATTTATAGTCATTCGTAATTTCATTCAAAAGAAATCGCGTGCGCCATTTCAACTCTGTTTAGCGTAGAATTAAATGACGGAAGGCATAAAACTAATTTTGTTTGCATTTTTATTACCATATAACGGATCGAAAATTCCCTTACACTTATTGAAACACTAACTTTCTGCCCGCGGCTTCGCTCGCGTGGATTTCGGGATGGGTTAAGGGTCATAGCTTTTGCCCACGGCTACATATGCGCGGAAGTCGGTTTATGGCGCGAAGGTTTTATCACGCTTCCCGTGAGACTATCCGTTTTTCGAGATAAAAAATACCGCAAAACCTTGCTCAAGAATCACTCTATCTATTGATGAAAACCGCATGAAAATCTGTGCAGTTTTTGAGCGATGCCCTTATTGTGTTTCCCGTGGGATTTATCGGTTTTTCTGGGATACATAGCCTAGAACCTTCTTCAAGAATCACTGTCTATTGATGAAAACTGCAGGAAAATCCGAACAGTAGTTTTTGAATAGTCTTTATCGCGCATCCTACGATATCTGTCGGTTTTCTGGGATAAAAATAGCCTAAAACTTTACTCGAGGATCACATCATCTATTGATGAACAACACATGAAAAACCTTGCAGTAGTTTTTGAGCGAAGCCTTTATTGCGCATCCCGTGGGATCTGACGATTTTTCCGGGATAAAAAGTAGCCTATGTTACTCTCCATCCCTTCAACTATCTCCACGTAATCACGCCAATTCGTCGCTCCGTTTTGCCGTGAAAGACGGACAAACAGACAGACACACTTTCCCATTAATAATATTAGTATGGATGTACTTATTTTTTAGTATCTTAATGCTTGTACGAGATTTAAGATACTAAAAATTTTTATATGTAATACATGTAGGTACTGTGTTAATATAAAGGTCTAAGAAAGCTTCTACTTTGGGAGCTGCTTCTTAACGCTTTTATGAGTAGTTACGGTCCACCACGGTAGATCTCACCTAAGCTTAAGGCGAAAAGTGTTATATTGACGACACGTTTAGCGCACTGTTCTACGCAACGGGTCGCGGGTTCGATTCCCGTACAGGACTGATATTTTGTATGATCTACAAAAATTTGTTCCGATCTGGGTGTTTGGCATGTGAGATTTTTATGTTTGTGACTGCACCCACGATACAGGATAAAAATCCTAGTGCGGGGCGACGTTTTTTAAAAAAACAAATTACAATAATTTTATGTCTGTGCAATAGAAAACCAGATCGTAAAGACCGCAGGCTTTAGTTTTGCCATAAATTTTACCTCTGAAGCCATAAATGTTACAAGGAATTTATTCTATTGCATTTAAAATTTATTACCTTAACGTATGTTAGTTAATACATTAATATAAAAACTTTAAAAATGTATGAAGCTTATTCGATATTACCTGCAATGCATTATTTTATACGTTGGCGAAATTTCATCATCAATCTCAATCATGTCGTTCAGAGCATTTGTTCTAAAACTATCCACAAATCGGGACCAAACAACCAGTCTTCTGTGAAGTTCTGAATTACTTGGTTACAAAATATGGTTTTTGGTAAAAATAGTATAATCAACAAACCATTACAAAAGTCGAACAAAACTTACGATGTACTCTGTTGACTAATTGGGTAGCGTACTTTGAGTATAAACACGTTCATTATACTTGTTCAAAAATTACTAAATTGCAAATATTTCGTCAGCCGTAAATAATTTTTATCTGTAACCTGCCTGATCGTATAACTTGTGAATATATTTCGTTTTTATTACCCTTTTCTATTTTAAATTATCAGTTAAGTAATAACTAGTTCAGCTCTTATAGACTACAAGTCCTAAGTCATCTTTTAAAATATGCGACATTGTTGTATGTGCTATCTCCATCTAACGGCATAAAATCTTTTGCTTTCTGATAAGATTTCTTCGAATTCTTTTCATTATTACTTTGATCGTCTTTACCGTATGAACGCTGCGTGAACAGCCAGATCGTTTTCTGTTACGATCGTATATACGCATCGATAGTCCAGTACACAATACACAAACATTCGACTAACACCAAACGTATAAAGAGTTTCAAAAATTGTATAGACTCCATAACTACTTTGTGTAATGCATTCGATTCTCTTTTTCACTTAATATCACAAGTATTTAACAATCAACGCACCAATTCACACCAACTTTGCATTAGTGTTGGATCTTCACCAACAGTAGCACCTACATTAATAAATGACATTAATAAGTATATCATTATCTATCTATTAAAATTATGTGACTGTTTATTCATTCTCTGCTTTACCTTTCTCGGACAATAGACGTAACTAATGTATAATATAAATGGTTTTAATTCCAATTACGATCCTTTTTATTTCGGATAGGCAACATGTTGACATATTTTTAATATTTAATTATTTTATTACATGTAATTATTATTATTACTCTACGTTACTAATAATACAGTAATGTACATGTAATTAGTAGTCTGTCTCGATCATTAACGTTTATCATCATTAACGATCATTAAAGATCGATCATTAACGTTAAAATGTTATTAACATCACATTCAACTGACATGTTTTTATTATTCAAGGTTTTAAACTCGGTCTGTAACTCGGTGTAGGTACTCGTTATAGATAGAAATTAACAAAATTTCGCGTAAATTCCTTTCAATAATGAAAGATTTGACGAACACAGGAAACTATGTTTATTATGTTATATACCTACTATGTTTTGATCGACTTTTAATATGCTTTACGCTCCCATAGTGGCTTGCACCTGGAGTCCCATCCGCGACCTTCAGGCACCCTAAGGGTATAGAGTCGTTCAGACAAGCAAGGAATACCGGTTTTATAAAGAAGTTAGTAGGTAATACTGTAACACTAACTAAATTAATTTACTTGAATCAAAATTAATGATAAATATTTGTAGACATGTCAACTATTATAGAGATTCTTACATTCATTAAAACTCTATTACAATATGTTATATTAAAAATAAATTTGCTGTGCCAGCGACTTCGTCCGCGTGGAATAGTTATTTTGAGCATCATATTTATTTTTGCAAACAACCACCTCAGCTGTTACCCGATCTTGACAACGCTACATATCCAAATTTGATTACCATAAGAACGATTCTAGTGAGTTAACATTAAAAGATAGACATATACTGTCGCGGACATTTTTTTAGATCATTTTAAGAGGAATAATTATTTCATACATATTTTTTTGGTATCTAGATCCGTTTTCGCAGCGCACGCAACGGAAGCCCTCAAAGATGAATAATTTTCCCCGTTTTTTCCACATTTTCCATTATTTCTTTGCTCCTATTAGTCGCAGCGTGATGTTAAGTAGTCTAGTAATATTTTTCAATTCGAACCAGGAGTTCCAGAGATTAGCGCGTTTAAACAATCAAACAAACTCTTCAGCTTTATAATATTCGAATAGAAGTATATATATATATATATGTATATATAATATATATAAATATTATATAAAATATAATATTTATATATATTATATATACATATATATATATATATATATATATATATATATACAGGATTACTGGTAAGTCGACCCACATCCGTCGTGAGGTGATAGTTTAGGTCAAAACAAACAATTTTCAGCCCATATTGCCTTATCCAAAAGTTACCCGTTTTCAAGATTTTGAGATTTTGCGCCACCCAGTATAACTTGCAGGTATAGCTACTAGTATCTTTTTTAAGAGAGATAGAGCTGAAGTTAGAGGTTTTAGGAAAAAAACAATGTAAATTTTAGTTCTGGGGTCGTACCAACCGTTGTCTTGTAAAACTTTGATAGTTTTATTTTATTAATAGTTTATTCTGAATGTCTTTAATACAAAATCAATAAAAATTCTAGCCTAATGGCTGGAAATAAAAAAAATAGCCGTACCTAACCTAAGCATCAGTGACCTTTAGTAAAATAAACCTAAAATATCAAATATCTTGAAAACGGGTAACTTTTGGATATGGATGGCAATATGGGCTGAAAATTGCTTGTTTTGACAAAAACTATCACCTTACGACGGATGTGGGTCGACTTACCAGTAACCCTGTATATCGTGAGGCTGCGTGCGCGTCCGGCTAGGCGCGCACGCCGTGGTGAAGTCTCTCTGTCTGGGGGACTGTCCAGGGGTTCTCCTTTGGCGGTGGCTTGACCAACTCTTGGTCGATATTGCGAGAGCGCACCCCGCCATGTGCCCCGTATGGGCCCAGAGAACTCGGGGGGTTTTAGTGGGTAGGCCGGTCCTCTTGACCGGAGAGCCCCACACACAGCCGCGTCTTGCCAGCGCGGTGTCATGGTGCACAAAGTCGCATTTACCCCCGTCAAAAAAAAATAAAAAAATATATATATATTTTGTTGTTTATATATATATATATATATATATATATATATAATATATATATATATATATATATATATAAACCATAATGGTTAAGCCGGCTATAACCGGCAGCGGTCTCCTGGTTGCTGAGCGTGCTAATTAATTTTATTAAACTAACCTCCTATTAGCAATAATTAACTTACCCTACTTCTAGTACATTTGGTTTAAAAAGTTATGGTTATTTGAAATCGAGTTTAAAAAATAATAATCAATTTTTTTTGTCAAATAATAAAAAATATCCGCCTTCTAAAAATGTCACAAGAACGCTCAATAACTAAACTATAAAATTCATGTATTAAGTTTATTGTTTTTACATTTTAAATATTGTTTTTTGGGACTGCACATAGTGCATTTCTGCTGTAGAGTGCAAAACTTTATTAGCCTCTAAATCGGTAATTATATATAACCGAGTAAAAATATTGATTGTCTAGGTTGAGGAGTTATATAGGTATAACATATTAAAATATTAATGAAATCTGAAGCATCAACATTTTTTACCTATCCGCTTGGCATGAATGCCCCTTTATATTTATATACCGGATCGATCGTTTTCTTATGTATTTCTTTACCTGTCTTCTCTTCTTCTTGTATTATAAACATGAATACACAAAATGAAATAAATATTAGAAAAGAGCCAGAACACGAACGATTCTTGATTTCGATCGAACATTGTCAATATCAGAAGTAAAAAATTGCCATTTTTTTAAATATTTGTAGAAACTTTCCGTATTATCAAAATTAAAAAACAAGCTTTTATTTAACAGTATATAAAATAAAATGTACTAAAAAGGGTAAGGGTAAGAAAATAAGTTCTTATTTAAAGTTAAATATTACACAAATATACGTTTGACATATTTATTTACGGTGTATCATTATAAATTAATTATAAATAAAAGTTTAGGCACTTTTTTTTTTCTCTAGGGAGCGCTTTTTATTTATATTTTTACTTTGTTGAAAGAATATTCGCATTATTTTCTAAAAAAAAGAAATGTTTTGTTTTCTATTTTTCCCGTGTACGATATATTTTCAAAATGTTATTAATTGCAATCTTGGTTGACCTTTTTTTCTCAGCCTTTCATGTAGAAGAGTTTTTCTATTCTATTTCACAAATTGAAGAATAATTTTCCTTCTGAGTAATATGGCTTTAAAAGTATCATGAATAAATATTATGTCAGTTGCAAAAGGAGATAACTTTTTTTAGGCCCACTAGAAAACGGCAACGTTTATTGATATTAGGTACTGAACTCTGAAATATCAATTCATTACTAAAAGCAATTGCAAAAGCGATATTATGAGTAAAAATGAAACGGGAATAATAAAAAATAATAATTAAACTTAGTAATGACTTTTGACATTTGAGGTAAAGGAACTAACGTTTTTTAAATCAAAATGAAAGATGATTTAATATATATACAAATAATATATAAATATAATAATAGACAAAGGATAGTGTATTATTTCTTTTTTATTTTATTTAAAAGTATTGAACTCTCAATAATTATTTTAATACTATTTTAGATTATTTTAACTATTAGTTCGTCAGTCCAGTATCGTCGTGAAACGGAACGCGTCATCATTTTTGACAGCGACAGTATGGTACCTACACTGACATCTAATTGACGTCGGTTTGTTTTCAACCGAATTCTGTGTTTACGTTTCCAACGGCTTGATTTCGTTTTCTTTCCCGTATCCAGTATTTAGAATGCAAAAAAATAATACGATTTCGGGCCTTTGGTGGTGGCCAAAGAAGATTGTATTTTTCAAGAATAAAAAAGTGTTAAATAGCATTTACATAAAAAATAATTTGAATACAAATCAAAATAAAGCTACTAACTACTAAGAATTTTTAGGTTATTTAATCTTCATGTTTTAATTGATTTCTCAATATTCCCGTTAGATAAAAACAAGCTAATGTTCCTTATAATATCTAGGGTTAGTAAGAAATTATTTAACGTATGTCTCATTAATAAACGTTACATTTTGTAGTGGGCCTATTCTCCATACAAGAAAAAATTATCTCCTTTATAATTAGTGTTCAATTGATTTTATCAAACAAATTCATTCACAACATTATATTGTTGACTAGTTTGAATTTTTATGGTATTTTTCGACTAATCGTACTTATTTAATGCCATATTTAAGAATTGTCTATATTTAGCACGCACCAATTTGGATCTATACGGTCGATTAAAATCAGTTAAACTGATATTTTTTATTTTAACAACTATATCACTAGAGTCTTAGTATTTTTAAATCGTTCATAAAATATTATTCTCGCATCAAATAAACATGAACAATTAATTCCGATCAAATTAATTTTAAATACTGCATAAGATTTCTTTTTATATCGTTCAATTTGGATACCTACAACTCTGCTCGCGCGTTACACATTATGGATGGATCTCATATAACTTTAAAAGTTAAACATACATAAATTCGTCTGTCTCCTAGATAGTTTATATAAATTACGAAACTGGCATTGACCCCTGTCCTTGAAAATGCTTCTTACTTACATATATTAGTGTTTGGTTGCTGGCCACGTGGTATTTGTGTTCTCGTGCGATGAATACTCCGCTACTGTCCTGTGTCTAATGACGACTGGACTGACCGACCGAATTCAAACTGAAGCGACTCCCCGCTACACGATGCTTATCACAATATGCGTACCTACTTACATAAGTAGAGGTACCACTACCTCATCACAATAGCAGTAGTATAACCATCTTGCTTACACAGCTCCAAACGCAGATTCATTATTATTCCTTCTCGCTCGAACATTATGATCCTTCGATTTTACCTGAGTTATGTAGCGCGGTTTATTATTGTTATGTTAACTGCACCGTTGACAAACAGCGACCGGTCACATTCCAGAAAACTTATCTACATAAAGGAAAGAGGTAAAAAAACAAAACTCCTAAAAATTTTGCCAGTAACACAGGAATTTCATTATTAACGGTAGTTCTCGTAAATGTTTGTTAAATTTGTGGGGCAATTATATAACTAAATCGACATATGTGAATTTTCGCGTCATTTTCATGCCAGTTATTAACTATTAGTTCGTCAGTCCAGTATCGTCGTGAAACGGAACGCGTCATCATTTTTGACAGCGACAGTATGGTACCTACACTGACATCTAATTGACGTCGGTTTGTTTTCAACCGAATTCTGTGTTTACGTTTCCAACGTCTTGATTTCGTTTTCTTTCCCGTATCCAGTATTTAGAATGCAAAAAAATAATACGATTTCGGGCGTTTGGTGGTGGCCAAAGAAGATTGTATTTTTCAAGAATAAAAAAGTGTTAAATAGCATTTACATAAAAAATAATTTGAATACAAATCAAAATAAAGCTACTAACTACTAAGAATTTTTAGGTTATTTAATCTTCATGTTTTAATTGATTTCTCAATATTCCCGTTAGATAAAAACAAGCTAATGTTCCTTATAATATCTAGGGTTAGTAAGAAATTATTTAACGTATGTCTCATTAATAAACGTTACATTTTGTAGTGGGCCTATTCTCCATACAAGAAAAAATTATCTCCTTTATAATTAGTGTTCAATTGATTTTATCAAACAAATTCATTCACAACATTATATTGTTGACTAGTTTGAATTTTCATGGTATTTTTCGACTAATCATACTTATTTAATGCCATATTTAAGAATTGTCTATATTTAGCACGCACCAATTTGGATCTATACGGTCGATTAAAATCAGTAAAACTAATATTTTTTATTTTAACAACTATATCACTAGAGTCTTAGTATTTTTAAATCGTTCATAAAATATTATTCTCGCATCAAATAAACATGAACAATTAATTCCGATCAAATTAATTTTAAATACTGCATAAGATTTCTTTTTATATCGTTCAATTTGGATACCTACAACTTTGCTCGCGCGACACACATTATGGATGGATCTCATATAACTTTAAAAGTTAAACACATAAATTCGTCTGTCTCCTAGATAGTTTATATGAATTACGAAACTGGCTATTGACCCCTGTCCTTGAAAGTGCTTCTTACTTACATATATTAGTGTTTGGTTGCTGGCCACGTGGTATTTGTGTTCTCGTGCGATGAATACTCCGCTACTGTCGTGTGTCAAATGACGACTGGACTGACCGACCGAATTCAAACTGAAGCGACTCCCCGCTACACGATGCTTATCACAATATGCGTACCTACTTACATAAGTAGAGGTACCACTACCTCATCACAATAGCAGTAGTATAACCATCTTGCTTACACAGCTCCAAACGCAGATTCATTATTATTCCTTCTCGCTCGAACATTAATGATCCTTCGATTTTACCTGAGTTATGTAGCGCGGTTTATTATTGTTATGTTAACTGCACCGTTGACAAACAGCGACCGGTCACATTCCAGAAAACTTATCTACATAAAGGAAAGAGGTAAAAAAACAAAACTCCTAAAAATTTTGCCAGTAACACAGGAATTTCATTATTAACGGTAGTTCTCGTAAATGTTTGTTAAATTTGTGGGGCAATTATATAACTAAATCGACATATGTGAATTTTCGCGTCATTTTCATGCCAGTTATTAATTAATTTACATTTTGCTCCAAAAAACATTCCGTAACAAGTGTTAGAATTTGTAGCATTTGGTCAAATCAGTAAAATGAGACTAAATTTAGTAAATAAACGCACTTTATTTGGTTCATTAATCCTGACGTTCGGAATAATAAATAATTGATGCCTGTTTTCACCAACAATTTACCACCACCACCGAAATTTAAAGAGATTTAGATAGTACCTATCGTAATTTTTAATTTCTGTAACATCAAGGTAATATGTAAGCAAAATTAAGTAAATACTAGCTTATATAAGCCAGATACCTGAAAATGCATTTGCATAAATTTACAAGATATTGCGAAAGTTTAAATTCTACTTAGACGAAAAGGTTTAGTTTTTGGTTCCTAACATCCCGATTTACCCACTACTTACGCTTTACCGATTGGAAAGGCTTGCAGACTTCACTAGTCAATACATAAGAGTCCTCGGATTCACCGTACGTACGTATTGATGCGAATTATCTCGACAGTGAACAGAAAATAGACTTTACTGACTATAAATGAAGTATGCAGAACCAATCTATTTGGAGTTCTTTGTTAATATCTAGTAGCTGTTTGCTGAAATTATAATAATGATTCACTTTGAAATATAGGCCTTAAGTAATTCAAAATCATTTAAATTCATTGTATCCATTATTGCTTTTTATATGATAGGATAAGACTGAAAACTAAAAATATAAAAATATTTGGTGCATCTTAATGAATTTTGTGAAATTCGTATACAATGTATGACATAGATACATATATTGCCTGCATATAAGGAATGAATAAATCAACAAAAAAAGATAAATCTTAAAATTGTGAACGATATACTTACTCGTACACTATATTATCATAATAAAGACTTAAATTTCGAAAATTTATTTAACCTTCTGAAAATAAAGACTAATTTTAATATTTTCTTTGTAGAAAGTTGTAGTTTCACAAACAGCACAAGAATTATGACTCTAATCCTTCTGTTAAATAAATCTAGTGTCGGTTTGTGGTTACTGCTCCCATAATTAGTCCTCAATCTAATAACTACAGGTTTTTGATTGGTATTGAAATTTTTGGAAATTTTTTGAATCGTACTTCCAGTTGCAGATTAGAAAAATTAAACAGCTCAAACTAACCTAAATAAAATATTTAATGAATACAGTATAATAAGAGTAACATAATGGGGTATTTTTTAATTTAATTAATATAATTTTTAAATTCATATTTTAGAATTAAAATTTATCGGTGGAGTAGTAGCAAATCCTATTTGTTGTGCCTTTTTATCTTGTATAATGAATAATGTATGAGTTCGTAAGCTTAAATTGTGCCACGAATAACAAATCAGTTAAAATATACAGTTTCATATGTACCTGAGATTAACTAGAAGAAATCAGTATTGAAATGAAAACACTAATAACCCTATAACTGAGAGATAATAAATTGTGCTTATGTGGAGAAACACGTAGGTAAACACTATATGATTCGAATAGGTATATCAATTTTCAGGTTACAAGATTCTATCACGAATATACCATTTAAGTCTTTTTTAGAAATCAAACGGCCGGTTTCTTTATTAATATTAAATCGCAAATTTGGGTAATAATATTTATATCTCTCGTTAATATATTATTAAAATGAATATTATAAAATGAATCATATAAATTATATACAAATAATATTTCATTGTATTTGTGAATTGATTTGACTATTTGCCAGTTATATATTTGTAAAGACTATTGATTATAACATACTGTAAGTACCTACGAAATTAATATTATGAAATGTAAGGTACATATTAAAATGGTCATATGATAGGACTACATTACAACAATATCTTCAAAACTGTAACAATATCTTAACAAAACATTCCTAGGTCACATGATTTTGCTCTGCAGCAATCATTCAAGTACTTTGTGCTACGTTGCAGAATAAACTACAGGCTGCGTTCTATTTAATATTGGGTAGTCTATAAACTCCATTGTGAGTTTAGCAGGCACTTTCTCGAGTTCTAAGATCTGCACGCGATTGTGCGCAGGCGCAGCGTTCAGCCATATTCCTGGAACATACAGCGTCACCTGCGGCCCAAGCCCAGGCCAATAGCGACCGAGATTGTGGCCGTTTACCCAAACATAGCCCTGAAAATGACAAAAAATTAATAAACTATCACTAATAATAACATTGGTGTACAGAAGCGTAAGTTCCACATTTTGCTATAAAACAAAAAAACAATGGTACGAGATCCAATACTAACAATAACATAATAACAATAAATATAATAATACCCTTGTCCATCCAGTTGTATCCAGATAAGTGTCAAGAGGAACCTGTCCATCGGCAAGAACGAACTCTCCTTCGTACAAAACTGGGCCATCACTTAAATCTGATGTTACCTCATAGTCAGCCATGTTTTTGGATTCAACATTATCCAGCGGATATCCCGTAATAGTCCAAGATCCTTGTAATGATTTTCCGTTGAAGAGAATTGGACTTAATATACCCTACGACGATAAATATTGTTAAAATAAGTGAAACAGAAGTATCGATTTTGGGCTCATTTTTTAAAATTAAAAGTACCGGTTTCAAATTTATTCGGTAGTAGTGAAAACAAAAATCTTTTGAAACTGCTTAAATTCCCTAATACTTTTTATAGCTTTATAATTTTACATAGATACTTATTTACACACTTATGCTTTTTACTAAATACATACAACTATAATAGAGTGTATGATTTTATTTAGTATGAAATTATACTCATTATGGTGAAATATCTATATATGAAGATAATTTAAAGTCAAAACACATATAAGCGTAAGAGAACGAAAACCTAGTGCGTGCATACGAACAAGTTGTTTTCGTAATCAATGCCAACATTACAATAATTAAGCAAAATTAGGTACTGACTTATTTTTTTTTTAATGTCTATTAATGTCACTATATATCATCTTACGTGTATCAATTAGTAAACAGGATATGTAAACGTAAATTAAAATACAAAATTATGATAAAATATGTTACCTCTTTATGTAACCAACGCCATTTTTCTTTTTTTTAATATTATATATACCTAATGATTACCTTAACATATTCAAGAATAAAATTTGAAACAAAGTAAATATTTCTTTATTACCTTGCGGTCGTGCAAACGAGATCCAAAATTAATTCGCCCTTGGCTCTCGACAAGTAAAGATAATGTGGAGTTCTCTACACTATTGATATCAACCATATGTTTCATGTAAATTCTATTGAGAACACCTTGTAACTTCTGCAATTTAAATTTTATGATAGATATGATAATAATTTATTACAGCTTATATAGCTGTTCCCACCGAGGGGCACCAGCCTAAATGTTACGGGGATTAGGTCTTATCAACCGCGCTGGCGCAGTGTGGATTGGTCGCCTTTGCATACACTATATATTTTTCGCAAATTCTCGCATATGCAGGTAGCTCACGTTTTTTCCTTCGCCGTAGAAGTGTCAAATAAGAAGTAATAATATATATGAAATAATAATTGAAACACATAAGATCTGTAGGCTATAATACGATATTTGTTTTTTATCTACGATACATAAAGTTTACTATTTACATACCTACTCATAATAGCTATGTAAATAGCTACCGACTACGTTTGATCTAAATTAATTTGAATTAATATTATATAAAAGACTACGAAAATGAATTACTCAAAGCTTTAGTTAAGTAGCAATCACTGCAGAGATGTCAAACAACCTCTTTGTAGTGCACCTTGGACAAACTGTATTTACAAGTACGTAAATGAAAACGAATGAAAATTTATTTAATTTTTAACAATTTAAATAAATTAAAAAGTACCTGCCAAAACACTTGCTACCCACATCATTCTAAGGTAGACGGAGTGCCAGAAGTGCGTTAACCCTAGCCTGAAGGAGCATCTTAAGGTTAAAAAGGTAACTATCGCGGATCTAGAAGTAAAAGGAGAGGAGACCCCACTATTAACTCTATCGAAGAAGTACTTGACTGGAGCAGCCATAATCCAAATCAAAGTAGCCGTAGTATGTGAACTCAGACGTGGTAAGGACATCAAAACACGTTAAAATGATTAGGACACTAATTTTATTGTAAAGAAACTTGCAAAGTTCAATGATTGTAACATGTAACAAGACTAACAAGTCGAGATGGTGGAAGCGATCTGGAGGTGCCGTAGGTGTATTTGTAAAAAAGAGGCTTTTACTAGATGTACTTAGTGTTTGCAAATTTCCTCCGTGAGAGTAGATTGTAAAGTGAAGCAGGACACATAACTTCAGTATCTTTCTTAAAATAGAAACTAACTTTGATTCGGGTACAATTTTTATAGTGTCCTTAAAATGTTGAAGCTGTAAGCTATAAAACCATTTTGAGGCGAAAATTACCCAACAGCAATTCAAATGAAGAGATAAAGTTAGATGTCCTATGTCCTATGTGAACCTATCTTCAAAAATAAGGCTGTGTGAGCAATTGTTTTACCACATAGAATGTGTATACTATTTTATATCTCCCAGAAACTATACCAATTAGATACCATTACTTGAAAGAAAGTTCTGAGCCAACTCTTTCAATTAATCTTACTTAGCCCCGTAGCACGATTACCCAAACATATAATGACAGAGCAATTTATTACTTTGAATTGTCAAAATATCAAGGATAAATTTTAAAATGGCGATTATATGGAACGATAAACTGTCATTTCTGTTTTATTACTTATGCTACGGATGCAGGATAATAATAACATGGTCTTGTAATTCAGAAGGGTTGTCGTCTTTATTGGAACTAAATTGCCAACACATGGAATGACATATAATAATTATTATACTCTTATCTTACACAAAATAAAGTACTCTTGGCATTAAGTCTATTCAGAAAATTGTCGTTTTGTATAGAGATTTTTATTAATGAATTTTCTTTACATGTTTAATTATCAAGATAGCAAACTTTTTACAACTTTGAAATACATCCCTCACAATTTGAGGACAAAAATTGTTTACGAGAATGATTTTTTTACTTGGCATTTATTTTATTTTGCAAATTAATAAATGAATTGTGAGATTCTTTATTAGAATTTCTAATACATTTTTATGGTAGGCTCTTCTCTGTTCATAAAATATTCATATGAATAAACAACTTGAAATTTTCTGTAATTTGTAATTAAGCAACTCACCCCATCTACATAAACATAGATCCAATCTCTGGGTCTTGTTGCGGTCAATACGCCTCCAGCATAATCCATAGTAGTTTCATATAGTACCAAGCCGTTCCTTTGTCTCAAGTGCTCGAAAGTAGGTAAAATTGGTCCAGTACTATCCTCGTATTTTTTGCCCAAGTTAAACCGACCAACATTTGACAGCAGTGGAATTTTCGGTGTGACAGTTACGATGCCATATGCACCTTTCGGAGACGGGGTTGGTATTGAAATTGCGTCATCTACGAAATTGTACTGTAAGGAAAGTAAATTTATTATTTGTTAAAATAAACATTACACAGTCTGCTACTGTTTCGAAGAATGCCGACATCTGTCTCTCTAAGATCTATTAAAACATGCAACGGATTTTGATGTGATATTCATTATCAACCATTTTTTCCATATGACAGGGAAACTCTTTGTATCATATTTAATGACGAGATAGCCGAAGATGGTGTCGAGCTTAATCGGAACTTCTCCAGAGCTAAGAAAAAGTTACTATTTTTTTTTATTTTTAAAATAGTCCGAGCGCAACAATGCTACAAGTATTAAAATTATTACTATGGAGGCAAATTTATGTATGAAGCATCTAGTTAACATTTTCACAGATGTTTTATATATGTATTAGACATAGTTGTGAAGTTTAATGATACATAACAAATACTAATTTGCAGCTTACACATAAATGGTATGTGTATGAAACTTATCTTTTTTATCTGTGAGCAATGTAATTGGTGATGACAATCCATACTAATATTATAAATGGGAAAGTGTGTCTGTCTGTTTGTCCGTCTTTCACGGCAAAGCGGAGCGACGAATTGACGTGATTTTGGAGATAGTTGAAGGGATGGAGAGTAACATAGGCTAATTTTTATCCCGGAAAAATCAGCAGATCCCATGGGATGCGCAATAAAGGCTTCGCTCAAAAACTATTGCATGGTTTTTCATGTGTTGTTCATCAATAGATGATGTGATTCTCGAGGAAAGTTTTAGGCTATTTTTATCCCAGAAAATTGACAGATCCCGTAGAATTCGCGATAAAGTCTACTGTTCGGATTTTCCTGCAGTTAACATCAATAGACAGTGATTCTTGAAGAAGGTTCTAGGCTATGATGTATCCCGGAAAAACCGATAAATCCCACGGGAGGCGCAATAAAGGCATGGCTCAAAAATACCGCACAGATTTTCATGCGGTTTTCATCAATAGATAGAGTGATTCTTGAGCAAGGTATTGCGGTATTTTTATCTCGGAAAAACGGATAGTCCCAGGGGAACCGCGATAAAACCTTCGCGCCATAAACCGACTTCCGCGCATATGTAGCCGTGGGCAAAAGCTATGACCCTTAACCCTATATAGACCCAATCCCGAAATGCACGCGGGCGAAGCCGCGGACAGAAAGCTAGTTTCAATATAAATTATTGTTATCCAAGTTGTAATTATTAATGTTATGTAGATAGTGGCAGAAATTTATCCAACAAAGTCGTGATAGCATTAACAAATTGCTTGCAACCAAATAGAGGATGAACATTTATATTAAATTAACCAATGTAAAACCTTGACTCACCCTAGGATTTGTCCTTTACGGGAATCGAACCCGCGACCTGCACTCGTCTCGACAATTATTCAATTTAAACCTTTACAAGTATTGACGTCAAAATAACTAATTTTATTTTCTATTTAATGCATGATTACTAATAGTAATATTATTAATAATACAATATATTTAAAATAAAAAAGAAATTAAAAGTATTATTTAATTATTCAACAAGACTTGTACGTGCATTCATCTGTTAAAATAAGTTTAAAAATAATGTTGATTCGACGATTAGTGTTCAGATAGCCGTTTTTGTGAATGACTTAATAGCGAAGAGCTTCACTTAACATCTTAAGAGGTTCTCTAGCTTAACGGATGGATCAAGCACCGCGTACAGATAGAAGTGATTCTCGACACGGCACGTAATGTCTGGAGATTCGTCTCTGTGCAACTCTAACCACCATTAATGAATGTCTAGTTACAGTTAATGGTACAGACAATTTTTATGAACATACACATACAAAAATTATTCATTAAAACAATTATACAGAAAAAAGTAGTTAGTATAGTCAAAGACAATAAAGTGATTATTTATGTAAAACTATAATAAAACTATATACATTCTAGCGCAGCCCTATGCAAGGCAATATTTAGATACATATATAACATACCACCACTTCCAAAAAAGTAAATAGCTACTCGGAGATAAACTTTTGTAGTATGGAATGTTTCAAGTTTTCTGCTGCAATTTATAGATATAGCATTGTAAAGTTCGTTTATGTGTTTTACACGTACAATTATAATTTTTTTGTCCCATAGGTGCGAGGAGATTATTATTATTATATCTTCGCAGCATTAAACTTATAGCAGCCCCTTTATCTTACAATTTCATGTAGACAATTATTTAAGCGGTTCTCTATATTAGAACGAACCTGTTTCTTTGTGGTATCCTTCAGAAATAACAACTTCTCAAACAAGTATATGTATATGTATATTTGTTACACTTACACCAATTAGCCTAGCCCAAACTAAGCTCTATAAGGCTTGTGCTATGGGATCTAGGGTAACGGATAGACATACATATATTATACATATATAAATATTTTTATACAAACATATATCAACAACCATGACTAAGGTACAAATGCTCGCATTCATCACACAAACATCTGCCCCCACCGGGATTCGAACCCGGGACCTCAGAGATGGCGACACCTTGAAACCGGTGTACTATCCACTCGACTATGGAGGTCGTCAAAGTATACCCGGTATTTATTCCATGTGTTAAATGTTATAGTTTTGGTACTTTAAAACAGATCCGGATAAAATGGTTCTGAACTCTTTGCATAGCTAGCTCCATGCTTACAGCAATTCTTGGTCCATAAACAGTGCTGCAATAGTTAAATGGAAATGGAGATAACACTAGCAAATCTACCAAGCACACTCGTGTATCCTTCCTAATGTACTGCCTACTTTATTAAAGAGCTGTCAATTTTATGAAGATCGACTTGATTTTGGCTTTAACGTGCTGTATATTTCTGCTCTCTTTAGCGCGAGATTTCTAGCATCTGTTGTATAATCAAACGCATTTGATTTGATTATTTAGTTCCTACAATGAGTGCTATGGCTTTGTAGTGTTTAGCGTTAAAGAATTTCTCTTCGACCACTCTCAAATACGCTGAAGATCGTTATTAATTTTCTCAATACCATCCATCATGTTAAAACTATCGAATGAGCTAGATTTGTGTGTCATCGGCTTAAAGATGGTATTTTCAAAAATATATCTATCGAGTCCGATCTAATATAGAGTACAGCATTGGGTTGATGATAGAGCCTTGTGGAATACCTCATTTGAGACTCTACAGTGGAATATTTTTTTTCACCGTTTGTGGCTTTCACAACCTCTATTTGTTCTTTATCTTCTAGAAACGATGCGAACCACATTAAGATATTCTCCGAAAACCCACAGCCTCTTATTACAAAAACTTCTAAAACTCGGGTTTAAACCAGGTCTATGTAGTTCGGGTCTAAACCAAGGTCTCTGGTTTAGACCGGACTTTATTACAAAAACAAATTCAAGTACGATCTTCCAAAACCCGAGTCTAAAGAAAATCATTCATTCTTTCGTTCGTTTTTAACGGCTTTGGCACCCTAGTTTTAGTCAATTTTATTAGTAAACCAATAATCGTTCCATTTCATGCAGATTCGTTTGTAACCGACTTCATAACTATACTGAAAATAAAACTACAAACTTGATAAAAAACATTAATTTTATAAGATCAATTTAATTTTAAAGTATATATAAGAAGAAATATAAGTATGAAAGAAAATATTCGTACTTACATTTCTTCTTATATATACTAGAAAATATAATAATACATTTCACGTTGTAAAAATTGCTTGTTGGAACGTAAATTAAGTACCTATTCAACATTTGCCGCCCTTTGACACCAAAGCATTTTTACTAAACAAAATTATTTCGTTTTCTTTGAATTTTACAATGATATCTTTAATAAACTTATATAAAAATGGAAAATAATAAGAAATCCTATATTAACTGGTGCCAAGAAGACAAGATATGTACTTACCTAGTTTATATTTTAATAAAAAACTTTTGAAAATTAAAATGTTAACTGTGCATAATTCTAAGTTTATAAAACGACGTACAGTTCATCTGTCCAAAATATCCAAATCGTCTAAATCAATATCCATTATCAAGCCGTAAAGTCCGTGAAATATCGAGAAAATAAACTAATAGCAAGAACAATAAAAACGGAACAACCGCAAACACAAATCACCTACGCAAATCACAGAATTTTTTTTTGATACCAGACTTAAACTAAGGGGTAGCCTAGTTTATCTTTAAACCAGAGATAAGCCCGGTTCTTTGGGTAAACCGTGTCTTGTAATATCAATTTCATTAAAATCTGTGTTAAACCCGAGTTTTCGTTTAGACCAGGCCTAAACCAGGTCATGGAATAACACGGACAATGTTTCAGCTTTGCTGTCACTCCTACAGTATAATGACCTTGTCTAAAGACTCAGTGAGTTCAGTTGTGACCTTTACGGAAACTTGATTGGAAGTATAATGTCATTTTTCACTATATACTCCTGAACTCTGTCCAATACCACCTTTACCAGGACCTCGGACAAAACATATGATATACATATAGGATTGGAGATTGTTTAGTTCTTCACTTAAAGCTGACATCAGTATGGTATGTATCAGTGCTTTTTTCTATCAAGATGGAAACTCCATGTTATCCACTATTGATTTATTCATAACATTGCTATAAACTATAAAAATAATAAACAATGTTAAAATAACAATTTATATGAGCTATCCCACGAGGAGCAAGTAGGCGTCACCATCTTCTTTAAGATCATCATCTTTTTTAACAAGAGTATGTTTAAAGTGGGTTTTAAACTTGTTTATTAATTCTATTATATAATTTATGTAGTCTACGGAACGTTAGATATTGTATTAAAGGTTGATACATTCAATGCAAAGTTTTGTGTTCTACAAAGTTCTCAAATATACCTACGCTTTATAATTTTATTTAGTGATGGTATATTCTCCCGAGAAATGAGATACTTTCCGCTGATAAGAGCCTAATACTTCTGTTTAAGAAGAATTATAAGAGCTACCTAATTATAAGAGCTGCGGCACAAGCCCTATTTTATTACCATCTGGCTTTAGTCAATCACGCTGGCCCAATGCGGATAGGTAAACTACTTAGCCCTCTGAATTTCTTCGCAGCTGTATGCAGGTTGCCTCGAGGTGTTTTCCTTCACCTTAGGAATATTAGATAAATATACATATGACCCTAGCCCAGCAAATCCGATTCGCAGACCAGTGTCCATATCGCCACCGATGTTCCCTCTACTTCTGGTATCACATATTCATGCTTCGCTTCACCCTCGTTTTGACGTAAAAGCAGAACAGACATAATTGTTCGATTTTCATATAAATAGATATTGTTATAGATAATAAATACAGATGGAAACGTATTGTATTTTCCGCACATTGTATCTACCGTCAGATTACATTCGTTTGCAGTTGACATCGACAGATTTGGCGGCGTTAAATTTTGTATGGAAGCTGTACAGCGGCGCTAGCCGAAACGAAATAACCTAACATCGTCTTAATTATACTTATTTGTTTAAAATGACTTCTATAGTTTACGTCAAATACCCACCGAAAACGACAGCAAAGTCATGATAGAGTCACTACTCATCCAGAACACTCAACGTTTTGTCAAATTTGCCAGCAAATCGGTGTAATAAATTGTATGTTCTACCTGTTTTAAAAGGTTTCTAATTGCGTAATATTTTGGAGTAGGATCGCCAGCTTCCGTCAAGGGTGCATCGTAATCATAGGACGTTATATCTGGTTGATATGTTAAGCCATAATTTGCTCCTGGAACAATGCCGCATACATATAATCATAAGGTGGACAGTTTAATAAACAAAATATTATAAATTAAATTAAAACGATAAACTGAAAAAAGTATACTACGCAATCAACTTATTATGTGCCCTACAGCAAATATGGATTTCCTATTATACATACTGAAGCTAATATAATTAATAAGTACAAATCACAGATGAAACTTAGTTCGCACTTATTTACTTATTAATGGCATTTAACTGCTTAAATTAAAATGATATTTTAGGATTGTATTTAAAAGTCAAATTCAAATTTCTGCTTGAGTAGAGTTAGAAAGGGAAAGCGCTTGTATGCTTAATAGCACCAACCCTTTCACTTCAAGTAGCGATTTGAATTTCAGATTTATTTCACAACCAGCGGACCCGACAGACTTCGTCCTGTCAAAAAGATTTGTAAAGTGGCAGTTTTTTGTTCCTACTTGAAATGACATATGATGACATTAAATTTGTTTGACAGAACTAACGTCACTTTTTTGTCTTGCCAAAGGTTCAAATTGGCTTTTAAGTATTAATACAAATTGTTTGTATAAAAATGTTGACTTTACACTTTTTCAAATTTTATTTTTTTATTTTCTCTACGTACAAACCTTCTACGAATACGAAAAAAACCTGGACTTCTACGAATAATTCAAGACCAAAATTAGTCAAATCGGTAAAGGCATTGTTGAGTTATGCGCTTACCAACACATTTTGCGATTCATTTTTATATATAAGATTTGTGCTTAATATGTTACACAGACAATAATATTAATAGCGTAGTATCATTACTTGTCAAATATGCCACATAATATCTATATAGAAAAATCCACTCATTTTAGCAGAAGTATATTACGCGGTAATTCACAAGACATTACACAGGTAAGTAATAACCATTTTTTTAAGTTGTGTTCATATTGATCACCAAAAATATAATAAGATGCGTTCAGATTATTTCTATAACAATTGACAATAGGCTTGTTGCCTAAATTTCAGTAGTTAGATACTAATATACCTTGATGCCTATTCTATACAATATAATTATTATTTTTGAAAAAAAATGCTTATTTATAAGAATAATTTTGCATTTAATTAAATATTTGACATTAGTCATCAAAAATGCTCATGGCTGTCATGGTGTCTTGAATGACGTCACGCCGTGCAAAACACAGCTGTTTTAGTATCGGAATATTCGGTATTGTGAAGTTATTTTAATAAAAAATGGATTCATCGTATTACAAGTACTGCATAGTGCCCCAGTGTACAAGCACAAGTATAAAAACACCAAAAAAATTATTTATATACGTGCCAAACAATCAGCAGATACGTAAAAAGTGGCTGACACTCGCGAGAAGGAATGATGCCCATTCTTTTTCGCACTTCCACAAGACACTTGGGAATGACAATTTGACTTTGACGTTTCGCACGGCGTGACGTAACACTTTTTAATTGGTGTTTGCTGTCACGTGACTTATGGCTTATTTTGTGCAATTTTATTTTATAAAAATATAAATAATCAAAAGTTATTATTTTATAAAACTTTGTTTTTACATAATTAAATGATAATCTTAATAGTTATGCAACCTAACGCATCAGATTTGTTCATAGTGGATACAAGCCTATTTAACGGTGGGAATATTAAACAATATATGCATATATGTACACCTAACACTCTGGTTGTTTCACAAACTTAGTTGATGAGTACACAAGGTAGTTTTCTAGCCATTCTGGCATTACCCTGATTCGAGTCCCCAAGACTAGACGCGCCACTAGACGCTCGGACTCGTAATAAGTTTGTAGTGATAGACAATTGATTGCGACGAGACTTGCTAAGCATATACAATCACAATGTGTAACGTTTACAATACAGGGCTTAACGTCGAGGGTACTGGAAAGTGTATAAAAAAAAAATATTTTGTAATTTTTGGAATATCACTTAATGACATTAACGTTGGTACTTATATTAATAAAGTAATCTGTTATTTCAAAATCAAAAAAGGTTTTTATAGGTTATATGAAACATAAATATTTCAATATGAAATATATAATAGAAGTATTATTATATATTATATTCTAGAGTGAATGAATAAAACTGTTAAAATTGGCTAGATCACGCGTGAGGCGATACTGGCTGAAAGCTGTATATGTTACGAGTAATTTATCAGCTTTGTATCTTTGCAACAGATAGCAATGATTTAAGTACTTATATTTGTAATAAACCAAGTTTTGTTATGTTTATGTTTCTTTTACACAAATATTATTTAAACTTTTTATTTTGGGATATACATAAATTAATACCTATACATATTACCTTATTTTCAAAACTTACCTGATGAGAATTCAAAGTTAGTTCCGCCAAAAAACATGTAGAAATTGACATTAATTTTCAAGTCCAACATAGTTTTAAGCGTAGCAACGACGTCAGCTGTATCCACCTGCTGTATGGACTCTCCCCAGTGGGTAAGCCATCCTGGATAATACTCAGAATTCATCACCGGCCCTTCCGGCATAAAGTCACGAAGAATTTTAACCCCTTTTGCCACATCTATAAAAAGGATAAAGTTAGTTATAATAGTATGTAATACATAGGAACTGATTGGTATACAAATTAAATTAAAACCTCGATTCGATCTACGAGTATATTATATACGAGTATATATATATATATAATATATATATATATATATATATATATATTATATATATATTATTGTTTCTGCGTAACTATATGATTGTTCACCGGTCTCACCATTGTAACGGTGGTTATTATAAATACCCAGATTTACACACAAATTTAGAAAAATAATCTTAAAATAAAATATAAACAAAATATCTACTTACACCTATAATAATATTAATCTATCATATTAATAAAAAAAACAATGAACTTAATCTACTATTTATAAAAGTTAAAATCTAAAAAATAAATATCGTGCGCACGAGCGATGTTATTAATATATAGCTGTAGCTGAAATGAGCTGGAATGAAATACATCGATACATGACTCATTACGGGCTGACCGAACGACGATGTACCGGAGAACTGAGAATGTAGGAGCGAAGGAGCTAACATTCGCCGGCCATTCATCAAGACGATTACTACTTGCTTGCTGGAGTTGAAAAATTATTAATATCAATATTTTATTGTATCTTCTACGGATCAAAGTTATTTTAAAATCAAGAACTTTTAGAATAAAAGTTATTTTGAATAATTATTAGTGCGTGATATCCCCGATCGGGTGAGTGTTGAAAATTATTTTATTTATTGCTTAGCTGATGTTATTTGTAAATCCTTTTATGGTAATACAGTATAGTATTGTAGTTAAATTATGTAATTTATTTTAAGCTTATCCATCGTATTTACTGTTTTTGTCAATAGAAATCTTCACTGTTAATAATGGTGGCGGACTTGTTCAATTCTACCTCCATCATAAAGAAAATTGTTAAATTACCTTAATCAATGCACTAAATCAAGCTTCCTTCTTCATTATATGTTTTAAACGTAGAATTATTTAATTAGTATCTAAATAGTAGTATTATGTTCAATGTGCGATGCTTATATTTCACATTTTATGTATTTTAAAATCATTATGTAAAGCTTTATTCATTTTAATTGTTATTTTTAATTTTAATGAGATTGCAACATCATTGATCGCTAAATAATAATGTACCATCTTATGCTGCTTACTCGCCATGCACTACTCCGTATCAATCAAGTTGCAGTCAATATAAGAGAATTGGACAAATTCTAAAACGTCCAATAATTGATGAATTCCAGGGATCAAGTTCTGGACTAGGCTGTTACCGGTGCTCTATGCTGATCTAGGACTAACCTGGACCTGTCCTACGTGACCACCACCACCTAGACTGCGGGCTACTACTTCTCGCGTGGCCAGTTAAGTGGTACTCTAAAGGCGGTTCATAGTGTGCACAGCCCCAAATAAACCCACGACCCTACTTAGTTTTTATTAAACTTCTACCTACTGTATTTTTTATAAGAAGGCTCAATTAAATTAATTCCATCAAACTTGATATTTATTTATAACTATTTACTTTACATACTAAACTATTTACCTACTAAAAAGAGGATAAACGTTACACCATCTCCAGGTAGTAACTCTAAAGCAATAAGACTTCACTTTTTTTATTGTTTATAATATAATTAAATGAAATAGAATTTTGATATATATAAAAAAATAATACATTCATGTATTGATCTGTTTATCTGCGAATGTCGGCATCACAAAATAACACTAAAATAAACTTAGATTAGCAGGATGGATCTGGTACGGGTCAATCAAAGTAGGAAGGATTTGATAATTTTTAACGAGCTCTACAACAACAGCAATTTGCATCTTCCACGCCGTTGTAATCATCAAATGTAAAAATGTTAGCCATAAAATATCAGCAATATAAGACTTTTGTGATAATAACTTTTCAACTTTGAAGATGCCGTAGAATTACTTCAGCAATGGCTTGATCAAGTCGCCTCAAATAAATTCTGACTGCTTTGAGGTATGTCATCGTCCTGGAGCTAAAAATAAGGATAATTGTCCTCGTCCTGTTCTGTGAGTTTTGCCGATATAAAGATTCTGTCTACTGTCTGGAGTGGCAAATCTGTGCTCAATAATTTAATTTATAAAGTAAACTAATTTACACTTGTTCTCATGCGATGGCCGAGTCAATATACCTATATAAAACAATAAAGATTTTTAATATTGATATGCGTCGCTTAAGTAGGGACTAAATAAATTAATAACCGACTTGGTATTACATGGATCTCACAACTTTTTACCGTAGAACCACTGAGTTGCGTTTTTTTGACAAGTATTGTTTTTGTTGGGTTTAGTTTTATAAGCCAGGTATGCTCACACAAAATTGAATTTATATATTTTCTATTATATACGACTTCCATAGTAGAGTGGTTAGTACACCGGTTTCAAGATGCCACCGTCTCTGAGGTCCCGGGTTTGAGCCTCAGTGGGGACAGAGATGGTGGATTTCTCTAAAAATATTTCTATATGTATGTCTATTGGTTACCCTAGTTCTCATAACATAAGCCTTACAGAGCTTAGTTTGAGCTAGGCTAATCGGTGTAAGTGTTAGATATATTTATTATTATTATATTTATATCGTATCGTATCGTCGATATAAATATAATAATAATAAATATATCTTACACTTTATTTAATACATCGTCTTTATTAGACGCCGTCCTTTAAATTTATTATTATTTCTGTCCTGTACGTATCAACATCGATATTCAATTCAATTCAATTCAAAATCATTTATTCAGTCTGGGCTGTTACAAGCACATATGAATGTCGAAAAGCTACGCCATCGGTTCGCAAATCTACGGCGGGAGACCTTGTACTGAGAAGAACCGGCAAGAAACTCGGCAAGGGCTGTTTTTTTCCCTGTATTAAATAGATACAGAGTCATCAATTTGGAAAATGACTTCAATATGGATAATTCATGAAGTCACTTTCCATTACATAATATTCTTATATTACGTAATGGAAAGTGACTTCATGAAGAACAAAAGAAAGAACTTTCAAAAGAAAGAAAGAATGGGTACTATTTATTATAATTTTAATTTAACTTTATTATATTCTTTTAAAACTGTATGGCACTGCATTCCTAATATAGGCATGTTTTCAAATTATTTTTTTATTAGTTGTATTTAATTTATGAATATCGCTATTCTTAATGAAATTTTTGTAATATTTGTGTACATAGATTATATTTTCATTGATGTACTGCCCCGCCAATGTTAAAATATTAATTTCTTTAAACTTATCCCTAAGGGAATCCTTTGGTCTTAATAAATTATATATAGCTCTAGTTGCTCTTTTCTGTAGTATAAAAATACTTTCAATGGTGGCAGCTGATCCCCATAACAAAATGCCATAAGACATTACACTATGAAAATAACTAAAGTAAACTAACCTTGCTGTTTCAACATCAGCTAGAAGCCTTATTTTTTAACAGCATATGCAGCTGAGCTAAGTCTGCTCGACAGAGCATCAATATTGTTTATTTTGAATTGACTACAAATTGTAGATGCTATTACTGATTAACATCATATACTATTTAACACTTCCTTTTTGTGGATTTTATTGCTTAGCTTAAGGCAGTCTTAAATTGATTTTATGAATACAAGCCTGAAAGTGCAATTGGATAAACAAAGGAACCTAATGATCTTTTGTGATTATTTGTTGCTCAATTTTTTATAGATTTGTTATTCACCCAACAGTCGTCTATTGTATTTTCTTCTTATATGTTTTATTGATAAGCAGCGCAGGGTCTTGCACATCCTTACCCTCATTTACAAAATTCTTCACTATCCGATCCCCAATTATGAGCGCTGCTGATTCCATTTACTTCGACCGGTTCATCGGCTTGTAAGTGTCTGTGTAATCCTCGAAACCTCATTGTAATATAAAGTTATTTCACAACTCTTTTACTGTGTGCGCTGCACAATTGTGGAATTCTGCCCCTGACTCCATCCGTCAGATAACTTTCCTAACAACATTTAAAAGTAAAGTACGAGCTCATTTTATTCTCGGATTTGCTATAGGTATATCTTTTCTATTTGATGTATATTGATGTTATATATCTTATATATTTATGTATTTTATATGTATTTAATCGTAATTGTATTTATAATACAAATGTACCCCATTTTCCCGCCAATATAATTTCAAATTGTTTTCAAGGTTGACTGGAAGAGATCTCTAAGCTCGCCTTTGTACATCATTTTATGGTATATAATTTGTGGATGTTGTTTGTGTAGAATGAGTAATATATATCATCATCACCTCAGCTCATAATCGTCCTCAGCGAGGGATGCAAGGCTACGCTTACTTATGATACGAGTATATTAAGCCTTATACAACTTGACATACACTTTTGAGTTACTTTTCAGAAGTATGCAGTTTGCTTCGCGCTGTTTATCATCTATTCTGTTGTTCTGTTTATCATAAAATCACAATTTTAGCAGTATCTAATAACATCTATTTGTCTCGGGCTTTAATTATGATGTTTGCGTAGATTATTTATAACGTAAAGAATTGTCGGGTATATACGAGGACGGCGCTGGGTTATTAACAATGTGTAAAATGGCAACTTCATATAGCTTCATTTATATTTTAAAGTATGTCAAGAATTTATTAGTTTATAGCGGAAATATCTGAGAAGCATTGGCTACAAAGCTGCAGGTATTTGAAACAAAAAGGTCTTCAAATGGCTGTAGACGCAAGTCTATTATAAGTTGAACTGAAAAAATGATGAATACTACGAGAAGTCGCAATTGTTTATATTTATATATATTATAAATTCGTTAAGGTATTGTTCAGCGTCTCTAACCTAATATGACGATAAATAGGAATTTACACAAAAAAAGTTTACTTACTGAAACCTGGCCCAAAGTCTATGGTAGTAAGTGCACCAGGTACATAACCGGACATAAAGTAGGAACTGCTGGCACCATCGGTGGTGTACAGAAGGGCGCTGCTGCCAGTATGGGTACGTATAATGTCACGGACTTGTTCCATGTACGGCATACTGTTACCATAACTGCCGTACTCATTCTCTACCTATAATGCATTATTAGTTCATTGTTTGTACTCATCAATTAAGAATGTTATTTAATTTATTACATGTATTATATTAGTACTTATAATATAATACATGTAATAAATTAAATAACATTCTCAATTGAGAATGTTTATGTATATATATATATTTTTTTTAATAATATGTTTTGATATTATAAATTAAAATCTATAAAATCATTTGTAAAAATTCTACTTGCTTTAATGTTGTCATAAATAAAAAAAGACATTAAATAATGACCATACGCTCAATATCTACACTAGACTTATAATACTTACTTGCACTAATATTATTGGACCTCCATTGCCGAACAGCAGCGGGGAAAGCTGCTCAAACAGCTTTGTCATCCAAACTTTTGTTTCATAAATGAAATCTGAAAAAATACCTACTTCGTTTCAAAGTACCTACTTCGTTTAATTCTTACATAGTTGTATTTAGGACATTTTTGATGACAAACTTATATATTTTAATATACAATTAGCATAAAAAACAATTACATACCTTTATCTGTTGTTCGGAGTCTTATATTTGGATATTTGCTCAAAAGCCAATATGGAAGGCCACCCTAAGAGAAATATTATCGGTGAGTGAATAAGCAGTAAAGTATTACTGAATACTAAAAAAATACTTTGGATGCTGGTCGTAACATAATTATGAGTATCGTTAGCGTTGGTGACGCGGTATAGCGGCTGAAATCGTATATCTTATATATAACAAACTATTCAGGAGAGGAAATAAGCCTGATTATTTGCCATCCTGTAAATGTTATTATTGCTAAGGTTATGAGATATCGTGTATCTTCAAGTCTAATTGTTAAATTTATAAATATTAATAATAATATACTTTTAATATTATATGATATTTGTCATAACCGGGGTTTTGAAGAATCAATTACGAAAAGCGATTCAAATGTTTCATTTCAATATTAGAGTTCATTCCTAAGCTGCATACTATTATTTACATCAACATCTTTTAACTAATTAGACATTTTAAATAATTATTTTGTAATTATTAGTTACATGAACAAAAAGTAAACGTATAGATATATCCATATTTAAAAATACATACAAAAGTTTTAATAAATTAGCGACCAAATACCCACGTCACAACAACAATCCAAAAATTACAAAGTTCGTTTCTTATACAACATTTACTGAATGTTTCTCAAAAAATTTTGATTCGATTGCCAATTGAAGCATTGTCAAAGGATTAGCCAAACTTTATTCTCTATAGGGCTTGTAGTGCGAATTAACGATTCAATTCAATTTAAGTTTTAAACTGAATCTGAAATATTAGATTCTAATTAGAGACCGGGTGAATCTGAATTTTATTACCTTACCATCATTAACAACTAGGTCATATTATATGAAATGATTATACGTAGTGGAAATAAGATCAAAAGCTTAGGGGTAATGAAATTTAAAAATAATTAACTCTTTAGGCACTCGAATTTCAAAAATAATCTTACCGAAGCATTTGCTATCTTACATATTTTTATATTTTATATTGTGTTTGGAATATTGAAGCTTCGACCAATCGTACCAGATCTCGCTCCGCACATATGTATGGGCCGGGCCTTAAAAGTACATGTAATCCTTCTTCTGCAGCGATTCGAACAAAAGCGGCCACATCTTTATCTCCTTCGAATGAGTACTGACGCTCTTCTGGCTCGTGATAACTCCACTCGACGTACCTAATCATATCAAATAATACATATATCCAGGCATCAAAAATGTTTCCTATATATTTCTATTCAAATTTGCATCTTCAAAAGTAGTCATAACCTATTTTATTAGAAATATTGGTATTTCTAAGGCATCCTAAACATTCATAAACATTATATATTTTGGAACCTCAATTTCGCTAATGTTGAATCTTTGTCGTTGAATAAAAATCATCAGTTTGCTTTACAATAAACGCTAGCAATAGAAGTATTCTTGTAATTACGATAGCAATACATAATATTTGTGTTAAGCCTAGTGTACATATATGCCTTTTTACCAATCCCACAAAATACCTACATGAAAATACAGTCCTATTAGAGAGAAATGTAGTCATTTTCTAATATGATTTGTTTTTCAATAAATTTAGATTATTAGAAATTAAATATATACAAATAATACTTACTAATAAAAGAAGAAACTATAACTAACCTAAATCGACATTCAAAAGGCTTAGAGGCCTCAGGGCCCCACGGACAAAGAATCTCTCCGCTAAATGAGCGGAAACAATATTCAGAACCGGGACTACTGTATGTTTTGTTTTTCAAATTTTTTGCCGCTACTGCTACAGCTCGTTGTCTTATTAAAATTCCTGGAAGCTTAGACACGGCTAGTGTCTACGCAAGTGGCACCCCACTCTAAGACCCGAACTTATCCACGGAACCAGAGATTCAATTCCCGCACAGGATAGTAATTTTGTATGGCCCACAAAAATTTGTTTCGGTCTGGGTGTCTGTGCATGTGAAATTTCTGTTTGTGACTGCACCCACGACACAGGATAAAATCCTAGTATGGGGCGACGTTGCAATATATACGAGTACTAGCTGACCCGCGCCCACTTCGTTGGGCATAATATTAATAATCCCCGAAGCGAGCACGAAAGCGAACTGAATTAAACCCGAAGCCATCGCGCGCCGTCCGCTGATGATGATGATGATGATGATGATGATGATGACACTCCGCAATAATGTGGCTTTCTATTGGTGAAAGAATTTTTAAAATTGATGATGATGATGATGATGATGATGACACTCAGCAATTTGAGATTTAAACTATCCTATCTCTCAAGTTGGATCGAACTGCACATGGTGTGCGAATTTTATTATAATCGGTTAAGTAGTTTAGGAGTTCATTGAGCACAAACATTGTGACATGAGATTTATATATATTAGAAGATATACACTAACCTTTTATTGTAATAATAATAACTAAATGCTTCCAGTTCATGCTTAGCAATGAAATAAAAGCAACAAAACTTCAAATTTTTCTTTCATAGGTGCTTTGGAGTAAATTATAATCTACTCACCCAATAACATCTAAATAATGACATTTTAATGAACGTATCTAGGGCGTAACTGGTATTCAATAAAGATTAAGTATACTTAAGTATGTGATATATGGATCTCATCCTTACGTAGCCACTGAATTGAGTCCCGCTGCTTTTAACTTGCGCAGTCTATCGCGCCAATACTCGGCAGGCAGTCTGAAGTAGTGTACTGAGCCAGATAAGATATGCAGGGGCACGCCATCAAGCATGAATTCATTTCCTACGATGCTAATGTTTCGTAAGGGATTCTGGAAATAAATGAAAAGCATGAATTCATTTCCTACGATGCTAATGTTTCGTAAGGGACTCTGGAAATAAATGAAATATAATAATTGATCTTAATAAATTGGCGAGGGTGTTGTGGTCTCGCAATTCTAATCGAAAGGGGCGAGGGGTATTTTAGTCTCGACTCTCGGTGACTGTGGTCTCGACGACACCGACGAATTTCCACAAAATTATTCGGTATTTCCGCCAAATAAGAAATGATTTCTATAATTCTTTTTGTGTTTAGATAGGTTATAAATTATTATATTCTCTATTAATTTTATGAATGGTTGTTTGATTGATTCAGTTGCACATTTTATAACTGAATAATTGTGTCTAATTTTATTGATTTAAAAAAGTTTTGTAATAACTAGACCGGTGAGTAGATAAAAACTTAATTAAGTCAGTACTTAAATACACACAAATACTATATTATTATTCATATATAAATTACTAATAGATAGATTTGAGTAAACTTATGTGCTAAGAGGAGCGAAGATCGCCGATTCATAAAAAAATGCAGATTTATTTCGACTCCGTAAAATTAACAACTTATTAACGATTATACGCAATATTTTTTTTTCAATTTTTTTATTGTTTTGTGCTTTTACAAATATATTGGAAATGCTGAATAAATAAGAAAGGAAGCAAACTAAATACTCGACTTCGGCACGACTAATAGAACCCGCGTCTTAACACCACGTGTCGATAAAAAAAATGTAAAATATAAATTATTATTTAAAAAGGAATGAAATAATAGATACTTATACAAATTCAGCCAAGGCCAGCGAAACAATATTTTGTGATCTGTATTCATTAAAAGTGAAGATTCTGTAGAAAAAATAGCTGCTACTTTTATTTTCCTTACAAATTAAATAAATGTATTCTTAGTATCAAACCCTACACTAGCGAACGAGGAGCGCAACAATCTATTCGGCGCCATTGCGGCTACAGCTAGCAAGCATATCTTTTGTGTTAACAATTGACTACATTTAATACTTTTATTATTCTTTTTTTTCTATTCATTTATTTTATTATTCATTAAGTAACTCGGAAAATATTACCTTTTCCGGTTTTACCCCTTAAAATTCTTTCCTTGGGTAAATTATTATATCAATATAATTCATAATATGATATTTCTGGATAAAATATTTATATATAGCATATTTTAATTGACCTTCAATTAAAAACGACATAATTTTTTCAAGAATCATAATATTTTTCATTTTCCAATAAATGTTGTAGTCCGCTTGAAAAACAAAGGTGCTTTTACGGTAAAGCAAGAATGCTGACGGTCAAGTAACTGGGTACTGTAATTTTACAATTTAAGTTAGAAGTTGGTGATGTACGATGGTAAATATATGAAGATTTACATTTGCATTACAAGATTTTCGCTATTGCAAGCAACATAAGAGTTACATCTCAAGGTTAATGTAAAGTTCTATGCGTTGCTATGTTTACCTACATACTGATTGCCTTATAAGAAGTGAGACGACAGAATTTAGTTACTACCTGTACGTTACTATAAGTACATTCGTTTGCTTTCGGCGAGTGCAGAGTTAATTGTGAAGTGGTATCTTTAATGGTGTAGTGGTATCTTTAATGGTGAAGTGGTATCTCTTGTTGAGAGTACTAAGTTTTTAGGCATACACTTAGATTCCAGATTACAATGGTATACCCATATTGATGCTCTGTCAAGCAGACTTAGCTCAGCTGCGTATGCTGTAAAAAAAATAAGGCTTCTAGCTGATGTTGAAACAGCAAGGTTAGTTTAGTTATTTTCATACCGTAATGTCTTATGGCATTTTGTTATGGGGATCAGCTGCCACCATTGAAAGTATTTTTATACTACAGAAAAGAGCAATTAGAGCTATATAAAATTTAAGACCAAGGGATTCCCTTAGGGATATGTTTAAAGAAATTAACATTTTAACATTGGCGGGGCAGTACATCTATGAAAATATAATCTATGTACACAAATATTACAAAAATTTCATTAAGAATAGCGATAATCATAAATTAAATACAAGAAATAAAAATAAGCTTGCTGTTCCAAATTTTAGATTACATAAGACACAAAACTCATTCTTGGGGAAATGTATAACTAAAAACAAGAGTAAAAAAAACTTTAATGAGCAAAGGATATTATCGAGTCCAGGATTACTTGGATGATCGAAGTGTCTGGGACTAAAAATCCCTCATTCGTTGAAATAAACAAATTGTTAATATATTCTTAGGTAACTGTGTAACATAATAGTATGTATATTTAACTGTACCTATTATAATAACACTTTTGTTACTTGTATCATAATAAATGATTTCTAGTTCGTAAATGATTGTATGCGCGTGTCCTGCGGTTGTTTTTATTTTTTTTTATTGTGATAATTTTAATTATCTCTCATTAAAATCCCTTCGGCAGTTTCGTGTGAGGCGGGTCGTTACGTTCCCTAAAACATGGTTGAAGAGCGAAGCGATGGCTGGTTCATGCGTCATGCTCGTGAACGGGTGCTGTCAGCGAAGATGAGTCTGCTCTTTGCTATACTGGGTTACTACTCGTATTTATTATAATTTTAATTTAACTTTAATATATTCTTTTAAAACTGTATGACACGGCATTCCTAATATAGGCATGTTTTCAAATTATATATTTTTACTAGCTTTCTGCCCGCGGCTTCGCCTGCGTGGATTTCGGGATTGGGTCTATAAAGGGTTAGTGGTCATAGCTTTTGCCCACGGCTACATATGCGCGGAAGTCGGTTTATGGCGCGAAGGTTTTATCGCGCTTCCGTGGGACTATCCGTTTTTTCCGAGATAAAAAATACCGCAAAACCTTGCTCAAGAATCACTCTATCTATTGATGAAAACCGCATGAAAATCTGTGCAGCTGTTTTTGAGCGAAGCCTTTATTGCGCATCCCGTGGGATCTGTCGATTTTTCCGGATAAAAAGTACCCCATGTTACTCGGGGATAATGTAGCTTTCCAAAGGTGAAAGAATTTTTGAAATCGGTCCAGTAGTTTCGGAGCCTATTCATTACAAACAAACAAACAAACAAATCTTTCCTCTTTATAATATTAGTATAGATATATATTAATTATATTATGTAATGGAAAGTGACTTCATGAATTATCAATATTGAAGTCATTTTCCAAATTGACGACTCTGTATCTTTTTCATACAGGGAAAAATAACAGCCCTTACTGAGTTTCTTGCCGGTTCTTCTCAGTACAAGGTCTCCCGCCGTAGATTTGCGAACCGATGGCGTAGCTTTTCGACATTCACAAGTGGTTGTAACAGCCCAGACTGAATAAATGATTTTGAATTTGAATTTGAATTTGCATTCTAGTTGACAATAATATCGACGTCACCGCACTAAGCTTTTCGTTCGAATCATTGAGAAGGTGTTGACGATATACAACCTGACGTTATACATGATGTCGTCGTCATCATCACTTCTACTAAATGACTGTTAGGTGCCAACGTCAAATTTCATTTTCATACATAAATTGTGACAGCTATATAGTGAAAATTTAACTTTAATCCACAATAGCCGCTAGGCGCAAAATATGGCAAGACCGATAATACGTTTGGCGTGCTAATGAACTTAATGAATCGTCAATCTCGTAAATGCAAAATTTATCATTCCGAATGATAGCTGTTGTTCTCCAATTTTAGTGCGATAATCCAATTTTTAACAGTAATTGAACTTTAATCGCATGCACCGGTGTCCACTGTGACTGTTTTTGTATGAAAATTTCGTACAGCATCCCAAGGAGAAACGTTGTTAGCTAAAATTTTGTAAAAAAAAAGCGGTGTTTTTGGATAAGTAGAATTGTAGACGGACAGTTGAAGAGACAGTTAAATTGTAACCTATATGTTATTTTGATGTATAAGCTATATTATTGTTAAGTGTCACTAACATTCATTCAGTAGTTTTTACGTAAAAGAGTGACAAACATCAATACTTACAAACTTTCACGTTTATAATATTAGTAGGGATTGTGTGAATTGTCCAAAATATGAAGTGTCAAATAAGTAAGAATAAATGTACCATATGTGTAGACGAAGTCACGGGTACTGGCTATAGTTATATTTTATACTAGCTGTTGCCCGCGACTTCGTCTGCGTAAATTTCGAGTTGAATGTTATTGATACACAAATCATATTAATATACGATTTTACCGATTAAAATATTTTTGGTATAAAGCAATTCCTTGAGGTAAAGTAAACTCAAAGAAAAAATGAAGATAACTTTTTTTTTAATGAACCGATTTTGATAAAACAAAGTTTAGATATTATTCTGAGTTAAAACAAAGTTTAGTGAAAGTTTCAAGCAAATCGGTTCAGTACTTTCGGAGATAAACGTGAACAAACATACAGACAGACAGACAAAAAATTCCAAAAATTTTTTTTTGCTTTCTAATAATCTATTTAAGTGCTCCTCTATCCATTTCAGTCAAAAATACTAAATGTACAGACAAAATATTTTTACTGTCTTATTATATGTATAGATTAAATTACCTGAGATGGTGGCGTTTCGCCTTGTATGCTTATAATCACTGGTTCGTTTGATTTAGCAGCTTCTAGCGTATAACCAATTAATAAAATGTAGACAACTTTGATGGACTTCATCCTTTGAATTGAAATATAGAAATCTGAAACAACATAACGCTTTAATAGGTGTTAACGCCGTTAAGTTCAATTATACTTTTTCTTACTCACTCACACTTACCACAAACACGTATGAATAAACTACTAACTCACGTATCATATCCTTTTCGTAGCTCCTACCCCGCTCCGTTCATTATTTATCTCTTTTACCTCACCTTGCCGACGCAACGCAACCGCTCTCTCATAAAAAAAAAAAATCTAAAACTCGCCGCGAGTGCTTATTATTAAGTTACGATTGACTTGTGTGTCATAAATAATACAGTCCACTATAAAAAAGTGAAAGTAGTGAAATTGAGTATCGGCCGACTAGCTACATCCAGACGTCTTCGAAGGTCGCGGTATCCTTGTAATCATTCCTTTCATTTTCCCTATCTCACGCACACACAATAGGTTATGTACCAAATATTTAATGTAGGTATATTAATACATACAATCAAATTGACTTAGTCGTACCTATGTACATGAGGAACAGGTCAGGTGTCACCCAACCTCATACCTAATGTGCATTTGAGGACATATTCAAATTTAGTTGTTCGCCTTCATGTCTGATGAATGGTCTTGGAGGAGGACGTAAAGTCATGAAGATCCCTAAGGCAAGGCTGCTGAACTTTCCTTCCCGAGGCTGTTTCCCATTAGTCGGACTCACCATCCTCCCTCCCATCGTACCGTATTTTTGCAGCAGCAGTATGCGACTACTAGACACCAAAGAGGCCTGTTTGGCGCTTGAGCTGAGATCCTGTCACTGAGAACATCTCACTAGATGGTTATTGACATGAAGGTGAAGGGGACCCGAATTTGGGTGTCTGCTAAAGTGATAAAATAGGCAGAGTGCTGGACGGGTGCTTCTAGCTGTGTAGGTTCAAACTGCTTACGGAAACTCTGTACGGCACGGAAGGGCACGATCTAAATGTCCAAGAGAAGGAGAAGGCGAAGGCTGGCTTCAGCAGGGACGCCAGGTGAAGCGGGGTCGGGGTGCTTACATGGTGGATCCTTAACTATAAGTGGGACTGACTCATCAAGACCATTCTAAATGCTTAATGGCTAAATTCTAAGGCTTAGACAACTCAGGGGGTGTGGTCCACCAGCGTATCACATTTGGGGGTTACGCTAGACAAAGAACTCAGGTGGAAGGAACATATAGATCTAACCGCTCGGAAATCCATGAGGATTTTCAAAAAGATTCGTTTCTCTTTCGGTAAAACCTGGGTTCTAAAACCGAAGATATTCTACTAGATTTACAATAATATGATATTTCTGTCGTGATAACAGTAATAAACTATAGCAGTATTATCTGGTAGCCAAGAGCAAATCTGGTCATCTGGGTATCTAAGAAATCTGGTACAGAAACTGTCATACATTGCAACAAAACCAAGATTTCCATTAGCATGGGTGGGTTGGCTACTGTATTCAAGGTTGAAGCATATGCCATCCTAGTCTGTGCACAGAAAGGGAGTAAACCTCTACATTCTCAGCGATAGCCAAGTGACACTAAAGGCGCTGTCTTCATACAAGATGTATTCCAGACTAGTATTAAATACCATTAAGGTGCTGAAAAAGCTAAATAAGGTCAACACAGAGCAGCTAGCCTAAATACCAGGACATAAAGGTTTTATTGGAAGCGAAAAGGCTGACCAACTGGCGGGAAAGAGATTCGAAACCCATTTCATGGGTCCGGAACCGTTTGTCGGTCTAACGACTAAAACAGTCAGTGCAGGCCTCAAATCTCAATTGATAACCATCAGGAAAGAAGACGAATAGGCCATTCAAAACGGAATGACACACGACAAGCACTTCAAGACCACGCATAACTGGCTGGCTGGCGGAAAGAAATAGGCTTTCATAAATAGTTCGTATAGTATAATTTTAGTTTCATTTTTCAGAAAACATATATGTTTGATAACGCCCGACCTGTTTACAAGTCGTGTCAACTGATAAAAAAACTGGCTTTTCAAATGATTTCATTTCATCTTTGTTACCTATATAATGTATATGGTGTATATAGTGGATTATCACATATAGTGATGTCTTATCAAGCTATCAGAAATATGGAATGCAAACATTGAGATGGCATAAATACGTCATCGATATATTATTAAGATGAATGATAAATCTTATAATCGTGATAGTTTTCAACTCATTGTGAGTGTCTCGATCGATTCAGGAGTTTGTATATACATCAACAAATAATGTTAGAGAAACCAAAAACTTCGTCTTTAATGACGAAAATAATGAAATTACTTCAATATTTCCGAACAATATTTTCAAGGAATAATTTTGGAAAAGGGAGCCACTATTACAGGCTCTTACTAACTAAATAAAAAGAATGCGGGAGGCCATCAAAGAAAAAAGTCGCAGCCAGCGAAACTGCTGCGCGCTGAAGTGCTGTTTCATCAAGACAACACACCGGCTCACAAAGCTCCAGTTGCGAGAGCTGCCATTTAAGAAATGGGATTTGAATTGATCGATCACCTCCCCGTTCGCCAGATCTAGCTTCCAGCGATTTCTATCTCTTTCCTTGGCTCAAGGAACACCTCCGAGACAAGGAATTTAAAGCAGATAGCGAAGTGATGGCCGCTGTAGAAGATTTTTTATTGTAGGGAATTTTAGGTTTAGAAAAAAGATGATCTAAATGTTTTAACTTATTAGGAGACTATGTTGAAAAACAAATTAAAAAAACTACTATAGTCGTGTTGTTTAAATTCATTATCATTACTTACCCCTCAATACCGAGATTGTCATGATTTTCTAATAATATAAGTTATTCACCTTAATTATTATTTTACAAGTATGTATATAATAAATCTGTACTTCTAGTGGTATATCTATATTATCAGTTCAGTTCCGAAGTCAGCTGGAAGCCAAGGCCAAGCTGGCATCAAAAAAACTCGGTGTGCTCAATAGGGCGAAACGGTACTTCACACTGGAGCAAAGACTAAGTACTGTATAAGTCGCAAGTCCGGCCCCATATGGAATACTGCTCCCATCTCTGGGCGGGAGCAGCTATATACCAGCTTGGGCCCCTAGACTTGGTTCAAAAGCGCGCTGCGAGACTCGTCGACGATCCCGTACTCACAGGCGGTATCGAGCCTCTAAGTTTTAGGAGAGACATTGCCTCCTTATGTGTGTTCTACCGCCTGTATAATGGGTTGTGTTCTGAAGAATTGTTTGACATGATGCCCACGGCCACTTTCTATCATCGCACCGCTTGCCATCGACAGGGAGTTCAGCACAGTTCAGCACAGTGCGGTTCCAAAGGAATTTCCTCCCACGTACACTCCGTTTATGGAATGAGCTCCCTGCCGAGGTTTTCCCGCAGGGCTACAGTATGGGGTTCTTCAAAAGGGAAGTAAATAGGTTTTTGAAGGGTCGGCAACGCGCAAGTGACACCCCTGGTGTTGCAAGTGTCCATAGGCTACGGTAACCGCTTACCGTCAGGCGGGCCGTAGGCCTGTTTGCCACCATCGTGGTATAAAAAAAATCATCACTGGAATCATTTATATTTGAATTTTATTAAGGTTTCTAATTATAAAGCAACCCAACATGGAATGCAAAAAAAAACGAAAATTGGAAAAGTATTTTATTCGAAAATTATATCTATATTACTTTATAGACTATATTGTAATGGATATCAAGTATAAAATGTTAATAGTGTGTTTAAAATATATTTTTTTAATATTTTACAATGAAAAACCAATAAAATGTGCAAGAAAAGGCCGTTCTATTTATGGGTTCCTTTTTTTGAGAAAAATCTTGTGAACGAAACGATTTTCCCTAAGAAATTATCAACTTTTGATGCTTTGATCAGATTTGAATATTCAAATAAAATAGTTGCAACAAATTTTAAAACATTTTAAAACAACAATTAACTTTATAAAATAAATGATGATGATAATAATAGCTCAAAACAAAAAAGAAGATATTATAGATATTTATGAAATATGTTCATTAATTTGGTTTGTATAATTATTAAAATCCTTAGGATGAAAATATCAAGATAATTATTGAAAAGATCAACACTCACAATGGTTATTAACAAAACGTGTTCATGTTCGCAGTAACATAATGCCAGAAAAACAGATTTGCGCAACTAATATATTTGGAGATTAAAATTTATTTTAATTATCTATTCATCTGTTTTTTTGTTTTCTGATACTGATATGTTATCCGCAGTGCAAGTAATTCATTAAAGGGAGGAAAGCAACAGTTAAATTTTCATCATAACTAACACTATTTCAAATTAAAGAAAACAAGGAAAGTAAAGACGCCGCAAGCGATGAAGTGCCTCTGTAATTCAAAAGGATAGAATTCTCCCAAACTGACTTAGTATCATTGTACCTTATTTTTTATTATATAGGTAATCGAGACAAAATATAAAATAATATAAAACCTATTTTTAAAATTTGTTCAATTTTGGTTGTGTGGGACGAAATTCAGACAACCTATTAGGTCGTTTTTAATTTTTCAAATTTTTAAAGGTTTAATATATGTATTTATTTTGTAATTCACCAGTATCCTCTTTGCCCATGCACCCTTTCAACACTTTTCCTGGAGCATTTTCCAAATTATGAATTTCAATTTGACTATTGAGACTATAACAATATTTGATAATTACCATCTGTCTATATTAGCGCACAATTTATACCAATGTCTATTATTTATACTATCAATGATTAAACACGAAATGAGACTTCGTTACGGAGAAAATAATTTACTTTATGATTGATCTTCACTGCAGATTTTCATCATTTTAATTACGGAATAGAAAATACATTCAATAATTCATTTTCATGTTAAATAAAAAAAAGATACCTATCTAAAGGAGAATGGGCAAAATGGTCTATGAGCGGCCAACAACGAAATAGATATTAAATGAAAGTACTATCACTAAGGACTAACTTTTACTATGAACGTAACATTGCAGCTCATTTAGAAAAAAAAATACATAAGGGTAAATACTTCACTACATAGTATAAAACAAAGTCTCTTCCCGGTGTCTGTATGTAGCTGTGTATGCTTAAATCTTTAAAACTACGCAACGGATTTTGATGCGGTTTCTTTTAATAGATAGACTGATTCTTAAGGAAGGTTTATATGTATAATACATTAGCTTCCGCCCGCGACTTTGCTCGCTTTGACTCACCACGCGGGCGAAGCCGCTATCGGAAGCTAGTAGATAATAAATGTAAGAAAATGTGTAAACTCATTTTTATAAAATACATTTATAAGTATTTCAAAACATTGTGAGCATACCTGTTACAAAACCATTACGGGTTACTACATGGACTATGTTTTGGTATAGTAATAAATGTATTTTTATAGAAGTCTACAAGTTTTATTTCCTTACTTTTAAGGCTAAACCTTGGTTATAATACGCTATATCACAGACTTACATATCCAAAATAAAAATGTATTTAATTCTATTAATAAGTAGACCACAGATATAAAACATCTTGAGGATGATTGTAGGGTGATAATACAGAAAAAAAATTAAAATTGTTCCTGGCCGCTGATAGACCTAGCGCCATACGATATTACCCATTCTGGATGGATATCTGTTACGTACTCTTTCACGCAAAAACTACTTGTTGGATTGATGAAACGTGCGAATGTGCGATTCTGTGCGAATATCGGGATAAAATATATTATGTTAATCTACAATACAGGAGTATTGTAGATTAACATACAGACTATATTTTATCCCGATATTCGCACAGAAACGGAAACTAAGCGGCCGAAACTGCGAGCAGAAGCTAATTCAGTATATATTTTATAATACTGTTTAACGTTCTATAACTTTTTTTCTAAATACACCACAGCAATAGCTTTTGTATTTTTATATATCCATAATTATCAAGTTAAAAATACATAAATGATCAATGGCCGCCGATAGACCAAGCGCCATACGATTTTGCTTTTGATATATCTGTTAGGTAGGTACTCTTTCACGCAAAAACTGCTTAATGAATTTTGATGAAACGTTCCAGTATTGTAGCATAAATATCAGAGTAACACACAGACCATATTTTATCCCGATATTCCCACAGAAACGGAAACCAAGCGGGCGAAACTGCAAGCAGTAGTTAGTTCAGTATATATTTTATAATACTTTTTAACGATCTATAACTTTTTTTCTAAATACGCCACAGGAATAAGCTTTTGTATTTTTATTATATACATAATTATCAAGTTAAAAATATATAAATGATTGATGGCCGCCGATAGACCAAGCGCCATACAAATTTGCCCATTGTCCTTTAATATATTACCTTAACTATAATAATAAAGAAGGGAATTTATTTTTTAGGTATGTAATATGACGACAACAACTAGGTATAACAATAGTTTAGTGTATGTATTGTATATCAGATACGTATATTAAAAATCTACTTTAATAATTACATGAATTTAAAATATTACCATATTTTAAACGTGAAGGTATATCGTAAAAGTCTCATAAAATTATACGTTTTATCTAGGTATATTGTAAGACCTTACATAAATGTGTGATTGTGTATTTATTACTCTTTATTACTTAGTTAACATAAATTAAAAAATTATGTTAATCATTTGGTTTGAATAAATGCTCCAAAAATGGAAAAGCTGAAGGATATATTAATTAAAAATGAGATAGGACATTTTCTAACCTCTATGCATGTAAAACACTATTGTTCTACGATAATTAGTTAACTTAAAACAGATTCTTTGCTTACCAGCTATGCGGCAATGACCTGCACTGGCCGGTGAACTGGTCGTGAACTGCCGTATCGATGTGTAAATTTGCTATTAACCAGTCGTCTTCACGATTGGTGACACACGTGCGCTCACTTCGGCTCGTCCTCAAACACTCGTCTGGTGCCAGACGTTTATGTAGATAGGTAGCTTATACACATCTGGATCACCGATATAGGCTATATCTACATACGAGTTATAAGCATAGAGTATGATGTGAACAACAAACTATAGTCATACGAATTTGTGCAATTTAGTGAATCTTTTGTATAAAAAGTATAAACCTTAGTATTTCCAAAAACCTGAATTAGTTTCGAAAGTATGGTTATTGAATCTACGACCTTCGTTGAAATTTTTGGTTTTTTTACCAACTGTTCTGTTCTGCCAGTTTCTATTGAAATAAAAAACTTTTTTAATGTTTAACCTCCGTTCTTTTTGATACCGGAAGCTGTACGAGGTAATATTGCTCATAATAGAACATAAGTAGGAATTAGAAAATATAATGTTACTAGCTATATATAGCTAGAGAAAACCTTCTATTCTATTAGCACAAAAATAGTCATATTTAGCATCAGCTTGTAACTTTGGAGAAATAATTACAAGGCAGTATTTCATACATACTTATAGGTATTTGTTTTTCTAACGTAGTTGTTGTATGCGTGTAACGCAAAAGAATTTACGTAGAACTGCAAAACTAAAGCAACAAACGAAGCTTTATTTTTCACTTCGTTCACAGATATTAAACACAATAGTTTATAATTTATTGTAGTAATCCATTGTTATTATAAAACAATTTCACTAAACTGTTATCTTTGTAAGCATGTTAATTTATTTCACTTTGACCAAATTTATTGGTCAACATCACAACCATTGTATCTCATCGAACACATGTTTTGAACAGTTGTTTCAATGATAATACTTGCAATGTGGCAAATTACTCATATAATTGTTTACTAGGCAGACTTTGATTTTACTTCCATATTAAATAGCGTAACATATATTATATTACAACATATTCTAATTATTCTCTAAGAATTTTTATAATTGAGTAGACAAATAATATTATATCTTGGTTGTGATGTTAAATACGTTCTCGCTAAATATCAGCCAATTTGACGTGAACCGAAAAATATATTTCTATATTAGTTATGTGAAATGTAAAAAAATGTGGATAAAGATTGTCTTTACAATTTCTATTTCTTTTTCTTTAGGTACTTTATTCGACAAGCGCAGTCTCAATCTAAACACAGCTGGAATTCAGACCGCCTTTATTCCCTACATAATAGAAACTATTTTCGTGATAAATCCGTATACCTTGATATCCTTATAACTCCATATTTTTAACCGACTTCAAAAAATGGAGGTTATCAATTCGACCTGTATGTATGTAATATTTCCAGAACTGCCCAGTTTTCGTATATGTTAGTCTACATCAGCGTCTGAACAAATCTGCCAAATTTAAAAAATGTATGTATGTATGTATGTTTTTATGTTTGTATTCACATATCTCCGGAACTACAAGTCCGATCTAAGTAATTCTTGTTTTGTTTCAGCTTGGGATACTGCAAGTTTCATCGAAATCGTTTGCGTGCTTTTTGAGATAGGGATTTTTTTATTAACCGACTTTAAAAAAAAAACCGAATCAATCGTACCTTACGTAAGTTTAGAAAGAATAACACAACACAACTAAACAACTAAAATTTCACTTACAACTATACAGAACGAAAGAAAAATATATATCTACCTACAATACCAATATCAGGAACCTTTATGGACTTGCCTACGACTTTTGTTAAAAAAATTAAGATATAAAAAATAAAAAAATAATAAAACCGACTTCAAAATTGTGCGCAACTAACTTTTTGTCTTTCATCACTCTTACTTTCCTACAATTCGGGCAGGCACCGACTTCAAAAAATACCTATTTTATTTTTATTTATTTGGGATAACAACAAATACATTCTATAAGTCAATTATAGTTATCCACGGTTAAAATATTTATACCAAGCTAATTTATTATTATTATAGCTACAAACTACTACATTGTAATTTGTTAACCATACCTAATTAGCAACTACACATACTACAGATAGATATATTCATATAATACATAAAATATAATAATACGCATAAATCAATACTTATACTTACATATATTAACAAATTATAATAATTTTATCAATTTACTTTTTATTATTTTCGTAAATCATTTACCTACCTATTATCAACAATCTTACTTTGAATTAAATCAGCTATAATTCCATTACTTTTACATAAAGATTATGCAAATTATTTGAACGAAAACTTAATTACAATTAACCAAGGCCCAGAATGTAATTTCTAATATTAGAAATAAATAAATGTTTGGATCCTGTGAAGGGGTCAGTTTTTTGGAATAATTTATTATATGTTGCAACGATTCGTGTAAATACCGAGTTTTTTCTGTAGTTAGTGGGATGATGGTGGATGATGGTACATGGAACAACGAGGTATGAGTTGTGCGACGTCTGGGTGTTCTTAAAAAGATTTGTTGGACAAGCTCTGGACAATCAAACCCACTACAGACAACATCATATAGCAATGCCATATCCATTTGTTGTCGACGTTCTTCTAGAGTCAAAATATTGTATCTACGACACAGTTCCAAGTAAGACTTACTATTAGTATATTTTTTGTATTTAGCATTTAAATGTTTTAGAAACTTTATTTGCACTTTCTCAAGTTCTTTAATATATGTATTTGCTAAAACAGGGCGACCAAATACAACTGGTGTACTCAAGTATGCTCCGAACATAAGCGTATTATACTTACTATTTTCACGCTTAGTTCACTATTGAAAGGGCGGCATGTATACGGATAACAAATTCCAAATTACGGTAGGCTTTAGAGACAATTGTCTCAATATGATAGGACATTGACATTTTAGTATCAAAATAGACACCCAGATCACGAACAACGTAGCATCGTGGAACAGCTACATTATTAAAGTTGTAGATGAAATTAATTGGTCTGGCTTTGCGTGTGAAGCTGATGCATTGACACTTTTCAGTACTGACTGTGATTCTGTTAAGAATATAGTATTCGTAAAGATTATTAAGATCATTTTGTAAAAGTTCACAGTCAGTGTGGGAACGTACTCGAATTTTTTTGTCATCAGCATAAAGAAGATGTTTGGAATTTTTAATGGCATGACCAATTATCATGAATATAAATATTGTAAAAGAGAGGACCGAGATGAGAGCCTTGAGGTATCCCAGATGGTATTGTGATGAAATTGGACCTATACCCACCAATAACAACAGCTTGAGAACGATTGGTCAAGTAAGAACGAGTCCAACTTAGTAAGTCACCATGGATTCCAAGGTGTTGGAGTTTGTGAAGAAGGATGTCATGATCCACACAAAGTCAAAAGCTTTTAAAACCCTAGTTTAGTACTGTTAGTACCTAGTTGGTATATCAAAGTTAGTTTATTTAAGACAGAAGTTATCGTATTTATTTTTTACTTTTTAGTTCTTTTATATTCTTTCTAAACATACGTAGCTAAGTTAGTTGCGTACAATTTTGAAGTCGTTTTTTTTTATATATTTATGCTACAATGTAACTGCAAACTCCTTTCTGTCTTTAGTTTTAATGTACTTGTCTACAACAATAATATTTAGAGGGTCATGTCAAGGTAGATTGACATACAATGCTGTTTTTATTCGTAAGAAGTCAACATCGCAGGTTTAAATTTAATTTGCAACATTTGAACGTGATTCTATTTTTAAAACGGAAAAAGCTTCAAACTAGTTTTAGTTTTTTATCGCAAGTCTCATAATTGTTGTTAAATTTATGGAGTGGATAGGTAGTAGTACCTATCCACTCCATAAATTTAACAACAATTATGAGACTTGCGTACGTCATCTTTTATTATTAATATTAATTATAATTCAAGTAATATTAGTAACTTCATGATCTGCTTGCAAATACTGCATGCTTTTTTCGATCTAGTAGGTTGCTAAAAAGATAAAAGAAAAAAAAACAATCTTAGCACTTCGACCTATTCAGATCTTGTTATTAATCTATAAAGCTGCGTTAGGCACAATCAATCGTACACATGAGCATAATTTGATTCAGTGCATGCCTAGTCTTAGGTATCTAATCCTCGTTAACAATAATCTTTACATTAATCACCACAACGATACAAAAAGTATTTCATTCTTTTTTCTTTTGTTATGCAGGCCCTGCATATCTTTGTGTCGCTTATCCTATTCTGGTTAGTGGTAAGTTTATGATCTTAGTGAAAAAATAAGCGATTAAAACACCAATCGTTAGATGATGACAATTAGTATTTTGCTTGACTTGCGTGCAAATCGGAGTCAGTTATCCAAATAATTGACTTTTTAAATTTTAATATGGCAGGAGCCTCGCGTCTCAGTAATTACCCAAAGAAAGCAGACCAATATTGCCACAAAAATGGCAACATTGATGTGAGAAGGTAAGATCGAGATACAGCCGGCGTTATGATATTGTTAAACTACCACCCTTCTTCACTTCCCCTCCGGCCAGAAAAGACAGGTGGTATACGACCCACTGGCGTATATCGTTCATGATGATAACCCTTGATATAACAAATTATACATCAGTTCGCCTTCGCAAACTACGTTGAGGGTTTATTATTGTTATTTTAAATGTGAAACTAAGTAAAGGCCATAGGAGAACGTTTACCATGGGAATATAATTGTCTTAAATCAAAAGGCGATAAGGATTTTCACTTCGACAAACATTTTTATATGTTACTACTACTACTATCTTTCTGATAGAGGGCCATCCATAAATTACGTCACACGGGTAGGGGGAGGGAGGGGGTTGACGAAGTGTGACATTTTGTGACAAGGGGGTGGGAGGGATCTTAAATTTCGTGACGTCACTTTACAAAATCTATTAAATCAAATAAGATAACTGTTAAAACACAAACTTTAAATTATCACTATTAGTATGTGTGGTGTCCTTAATTGTTTCTTATAAACACTGCAAACACTCTTAAATAAAACACAATAATTTAGATTGACCAAGCAGTCATACGCGTACACCAAGCCCAAACGTCAATAATGCTCCACAGACTATCGAGCGCTATTCCGTTGCACGCCTTGTGTCTACGTACGCGCTGCTTGAGTTTTATTAAAACGTCACAGTATGAATAGCGCTGTAAATATTAACTTTTATTGTAAAGTCTGTATACTCTCATAAATAAAGAAAGGAATAGTATCTTCTTCTATCTATTAATAGGGGTACTCCCGAAACGTACTATTTTTCTAATTGATTATAGTAGGTAATTTTGAAAAATATAATAAGAAAATCATGAAATGACCATATACTTATTTAATACAAGTAATCGTTTTTTGTGTTGTTAATTGATTTGATGTTAATTTTATTAAAATGAAAATAAAACTGATTTCGAAACCGCTTTTATCATTCAATAATTTCTATAATTTCAAAATTAGTGGCGTCACACTAGGTGGGGGGGGGTCACAAATGTGACTAGCTGTGACAAGGCCGGCAAAAAATCACGAAATTCGTGTGACGGAATTTATGGCTGACCCCTAGCTGATAATGGGCTTTTCAGGCAAGAACCAGTCGCGTCAGATTTCATAAGAATCTCCCTTTACTCTAACGTCACTATACGAAGTTTAAAAACTATCTCGCTTTACCATACTAATTGTTCACGGGATTATTAGTGAATGAAACAGATTATACAGAAAAAACGGGATGAAAAGAGATAGCGTTGCGCTAGCCATATAAAGAATCGGAGCGACAAGCGATATCACCTCTCCATTCAAGCCGTAGGACCCTTATGGCCAAGGCTAGGCTGAGTTTAGTCGGTAGGTCTTTTGGGTCGAGCCGCCTCGATTTACCAGGAGTCCGACATAATCACCGCATCTCTACTTGCCGTTGCGGTGGTATCCATGAGGATTCTCAGCCTCCTCTGCTGAGGAAAAAATAAAAAAAAACAAGCGAAATCTTCATTCTCATTATTACTTTGCGACTAACAACAATTACACCAATAGCCCAAATATGACCGTCGCAGTTTCGATGTGCTAGTGCTATATCTACTTGTTTGTATATAGCATCATTGCTTTGCTCTACCAACATACTCTGTCTCAATGTTTAGGATGTCATCATGTAGTTTGTCAACCCTTAGTATCTAAATGTATAAGAAAGTCTAAAGAAAACGTTTACGTTAACGTTAATATTCAAAGGTTTCTATCAACGATATACTTATTTAATTAATCCCAACTAATATTATAAATGCGAAAGTGTGTTTGTTTGTTTGTTTGTTACCTCTTCACGCTTAAACTACTGGACCGATTTCAAAAATTCTTTCACCTTTGGAAAGCTACATTCTCCCCGAGTAACATAGGCTACTTTTTATCCCGGAAAAATCGACAGATCCCACGGGATGCGCAATAAAGGCTTCGCTCAAAAACTACTGCACAGATTTTTATGCGGTTTTCATCAATAGATAGAGTGATTCTTGAGGAGTTTTGCGGCATTTTTTATCTCGGAAAAACGGATAGTCCCACGGGAAGCGCGATAAAATCTTCGCACCATAAACCGACTTCCGCGTATATGTAGCCGTGGGCAAAAGCTATGACCCTTAACCCTCTATACACCCAATCCCGAAATCCACGCGGGCGAAGCCGCGGGCAGAAATAAGGAATAAATATGAAAGGCACGAACTAGAGGAAGTCGATTTTGTTTTTTTTTTACATGATATTTGTGAATGAAAACGTGTGCGGAACAGAATGGGAGAAAAATACGACTCACTTCTTTGCGCTAGTTCTACGTCGCCTGATATCTGCCTGATGTTATGGCTGGTATTAGATCGCCTTTCTGTCCTTCACACGAGCAGATGATTGTCCGTGTTGTGATTTTGTTGTAAGCGCTGTCAAGCCAACTGCCACTAATTCTAGCACTTGGAGCGGGACTTTGTCGTTTGCGTTCGCGTTCGTTGACCGTTCGCGTTCGCGGCGGAGTTGCAACAGGCAGTTGGCAGATAATCTTCCACTACCGTCGACAGACGTATTTTTTAAGGATAGGTAGGACGGTAGGGTGAAAGGATGTGATCCGAAATATTCTTAAAATCTAAAGTTGCGTTCTAAATCCGACAAAACGGTATAGCGGATTTTATATTAGACCAAAATGCACCTTAAGACATTCTTCACATTTTCCTTGACCTCAAACTGTTTTCTTGCCGGAAATCAAAGTTCGAAACTGCTGCATAGTGATTCCCAATACGCAGAATCAATGTACTTACTCTAATATTAATAATCAATAAGTGCAGTCAAGTATCAGTGTGTTATTGTAACGTATGGCGCATGATATCCCCCGCAGCACGCCTTCTGAACCTGACAAGCAGACCGTGTAGTGTGGGTTAAGTTTCACGCTTTGTCGTCGGATCAATGTGTATATGCCGTAGATATTAGATACTTAAGTGAAAACAATTACGTTTATTACAAGTAATATGGAATAAGAAATCTTTTATTCCACGCGATAAAAAAGTAAGTAAGTTATATCCGAATAATACGTAGCTCTCGTGTCTTAAAATTTTCTATACAATACAACTCTGTAGTTATGTTGAAATGAATAAATGAAATGTACAGAAAAAATTAAGACACGGTTTTCTTATATTCAACATTTTGCACTCATTTTTAACTAGTGTATCCTACTCTATCCATATTATATTTGTAATATATAGTTGGTGATCGTGTAGTCCATACTAAAAGTCCAGATGGTATAATAAGTCCGAACAGTTCTTGTCTCCAAAATATAGCTTGTAAACATTAACGATAAACAGATCATTCTACGCAAATATTGAAGACTGCAAGTTCGACTTGATAGTTAACAAAGTCATGTCAAAGGTGCAGTGTTCCACGACTGATCGGATTTGAACTTAGTACAATGTAAGAAGCTAATATTCTGACGTATTACGTCGTCTAAGTTATGAGAGGATCCAAAGCTTTTTAGTCACCAAAGTTGAAGTTCCACACCAAGGCTCAAAAAAGTTAATGTTCGTTAATGCAAAGAGTACGTTTTGGAAATCATAAGTATCATTATAAGTTCGAATCCTGCACGAGGTGGATTTTTTTATACATCTAGTACTTATGTAAAGGATCTCACAAATATTGAAGTGAATTACTTTATAGGTAATTGATGTCCAAGTTGTCTATACTTATTGTACGAGTATTTTCTGCGATTCAAATTCAACGATTCTAACGGAGTAAATAAAGAGAGTATTGCGGAACAGGCGGGATGACCTAGTGTTCGCGGCATGTTGAAAGCGACATCGCATAATCGCGGTAGGGAAGGTGGTCGTGGCGCGCGGCCAGCAGGCGCAGGCTACAGTGCGCGCGCGCCTCGCCATGCACACACGCTTACCACATGGCGCGTCGCCTGACGCTGGTCGCGCTGCTGGCGTGCGTGACGGCCGCCCGAGCCCTGCCGAACTCTGCAGAATACTCAGATTCACAATCGCTCGATCCCTTTGCTCTCTGGGATGATTACGAGGACTCCTTCGAACTCACGCCGCCATCAAAACCCAGCACCAAAAACTCTGGAACCAAAGTTATACTAAGAGGGAAACTACCCAAGGTGAATGTGACTACAAAAGATACTGACAGTATGAACAAAGAAAATGTTATTAAATCCACACATATAAATATACAAAGTCATACAAATTTTATCGTAACACAGCGACCAGTGACAAAGGTTCCAAATGTAGTAAATGTTGGTGATGATTATTTATATGTAGCCGCAAATGATCAGCATAGTAAGAGGAAAACAACGAAAAGGCCGTCAGCATCGCGTCGCCCTACGACACGTCGCCCGACGCCAACCACTCGCCGTCGAACTACACGGCACCCTTCAACACGGCCAGAAAAAGCTACTAAGCCGACAAAGGTACCCCAAAAAAAGAAAAGTACAACGTGTCCTCCTAAAACTTCCGGATGGCTGTCGACGTTTTTTCTGCAAAACAAGGTGAAAAATACTACAAAAAACCCCACAAGCTCAGGTTGGTTAGGTATGTGTTTACAAATACCTTTATAGATTTTTTTACTACACACATTTTAGATTTCAATCCCAACTAATATTATAAATGCGAAAGTGTGTTTGTTTGTTTGTTTGTTTATTTATTTGTTTGTTTGTTTGTTTGTTTGTTTGTTTGTTACCTCTTCACGCTTAAACTACTGGACCGATTTCAAAAATTCTTTCACCTTTGGAAAGCTACATTCTCCCCGAGTAACATAGGCTACTTTTTATCCCGGAAAAATCGACAGATCCCACGGGATGCGCAATAAAGGCTTCGCTCAAAAACTACTGCACAGATTTTTATGCGGTTTTCATCAATAGATAGAGTGATTCTTGAGGAGATTTGCGGCATTTTTTATCTCGGAAAAACGGATAGTCCCACGGGAAGCGCGATAAAATCTTCGCACCATAAACCGACTTCCGCGTATATGTAGCCGTGGGCAAAAGCTATGACCCTTAACCCTCTATACACCCAATCCCGAAATCCACGCGGGCGAAGCCGCGGGCAGAAAGCTAGTATTAAATAAAAAGAAGTTATCGTGGTCTCTTATGATAGAACACAGTAGCCAAGAATACCAAATTAATTTTGCATTAAATTTTGATAGTTCATTATAATATTATAGATAATAGCTTTATTGTCTCGTACTTAGATATCCATGCTATGGGGATAATCCCTGTAGTATGACCATAGAAATACGTTATTCACTATTACATGATCCTGGAAATAAGTGCTCTGAGTGGATGGATACTGAAATTGCATCCAATTAAAAAAATCCATAATAGCAAGTCAGCCCCCACCGACGGGCAACCAACCCAGTTCACATAAACTTTTGATTGTACATATTCGATTTGTATGAAGGCGACCTCACGACGTTTTACTTTACTGTAGAACATCGGATAAACAAAGGACTTACTCGTACGTTTCAGAAACACATACTAATCTACATCGATTAATAAACCTGTGATGAGACCGCATTTCCACCGTCGGATTCTTTTTAAAGTTAAGAAATTGTCTCGTCCGATTAATCTATGTTGTCGAGGCAACTAGCCAAAGGGATATAATAAAGCTTTTATTGGGAGAAATATCTGTTGAAGTTTATCTGTTGTGTTTTAACATCTATTAACCTGCACGAGATGATCACTCATGGGGGCAGAGTACGACTTTATTATATCTATATAATATATAACATAACAACTTCAAAATCACGCTTCCCTCGTTGCTTATATCTCAACATATTTCTTGATAATAAGCAAACATAGGTATACATAAACATTATTTTCTTATAATAAAGAAAAGAAAAATAATTTTATAAATAGGTATTGACCGATTTTACTTTACCATATGTACCATTATGTATTACTTTAGTAGTATGGCTCAAAGGAGTGATGTATTTGATAACGTTGTAATAATGAAAATAATTTGATGAAATTAATAGATAGCAAACAATATTTATTAGTACAAGAAACAATTAAAATGCATTAGTATTTATTACTTAATCGTTAAGATATAATCCTCTGCGGTTTATGCTGCTACTGTGTTCCGCTTGTTAACTCTACCGGCTTAAACGCACTCGGGCACTCTTCGCTTTCCTTTGATAGGAAAAATGAAAATTATGCACATGGGATAAACGATCTCTAGATTTTTGAAACTTATTATTACAAACTTACGAAATTGTATACTGATTCATTACTAATGCATTAGTTCCTCTCTGATCTCAGCACTGACAGCTAAGACAATATGAACTATATGTAATAAAATTAAAAGTCTAAACAAATTTAAATATTATTATTTACCTCGACATTTCGGAAGAGTAGCAGCTGCCGCGGTCACCAGTAAATTGATCCCTTCCAGTCATCTCATGACCACGCTGGATGAAACTCCGAATTCTGCCTAGAGCATCGGCAGTTTCATCCAGCTTTATTATTTTTTCTCAATCTTGAGAAAAATAATACATATTATTTTTAATAATGTTTATTTAGACTGAGTGATAGATTTATTTAAAATAAAAATGGTCATTTTGTTATCTGTATTTGTAATAAACCTAAAGTGCTCATCGTCTTCTAATATTTCTCTTTGCCAGTTCTCATTTCCTATACATCTTACTTCTTTTAGTTTGTAGTTCTTGCAGTTTGTGCCGTTTTTCATCAATTCTTAAAGTTCTGCTTTAGTGAAACATTCTTCGTATTCAATATTTTTTTCTCATAAACATTGCTTTTTACGTTTCTGCTTTTTAGTGGTAATATTTGGGGACCTAGATGCTAGATGCCATTCCAAGAAGAGAGTTATTCACGACGACATTTTTAGTGATGGAAGATGGGGTATTAACTTTTCATTGATCCATTTTGTAAAATTGTCACCACTCATTTCGTCATCACCAGGCTTTAATGTGAGATCTTTATAAAAGAGTAAAATTTTTACTGGTACCTACACTTATTAAATTTGTATACCGAGTGAATTCATCTATATCCGTCTTGATGTAGCATTGCTACTTGGAATTTTAAGTCCTCTCAATATTTTAGTTAGAGTTGCAATTTCATTGTATATATAATTTATAACGTTATGCATAGGGGAAAACAAATACACTTCACTAGTTTGTGTACCAGGACATAAAGGTTTCATCTTCAACAAAAAGGCGGATTCACTGTCAAAAATTACTAAGTACTAAGACAGTTAGAGCATGCCTAAGAACTCAATCACATGAGAGGCACCAAGAGAGAATGTACCAATTAGAAAGGAACACATGCCAAGCTTTTTATACTATAGAAAACTGTCTCAAATTCACACTGAGCTTGAACAGACCAAAAAACCTGCTCGTATCTGCTCCCCTTGCATAGCAATGTGGACCGCACAGCATGCACCCAAAAGGGCGGGGTAGAAAAGACCGCATCTGGTTGAGTACAATAGATCGAACTGGTAAGGCAGACTAGTCGGTATACTAGGATAGAAAATACAGTATAATATGTCCACTACGAGTGTGAGAATCCCCATAAAGAGTCACCCCATCACGAAAATATAAATAAGGCACCCTTAAATACAGTTCTTCTGCTCTAACTCACTCTAACTGTTATACTTTTATCTTTTTACATTAGCATAGCAAATTGTTAGCATTATGTATGTATCAGTCTGAAGTATTAAAAATTACAATTGTAAAATAATGAAAAACTAGTTAGGAAATAATTACACTGTAAAGAATATAAGATTATTATTTCTTTGCAGCTTTTTTTTCTCGCATTTACACATGGATCTCGAATAGTACTTTGTTTGGAATAAGTTGGTTCGATGAGTCCACCACTAAAGAAACCATCACCACAACATCCACGGCTGCCCCTCAGGCGACTGCCACGAGCAGTTGGTTTCAAAATCTCCTGGATGCCGAGGATTATAACGGAGCTTACTTCGACAGTGAGATTCGTAAGTTACTAACCATTTTCAAGCTTACAATGCGATTCCTCCACGAGAAATGAAAGCGCATACCATTATTAACTTTATCTCATTCTCATGTCTTAGAGATTAATCTACTACGGTGAATAGACAACTGATTGAGTTGAGTATTGAGTAACCAAGTCATGGCATGCCAAAGGTTGACCAAAAAAAAAAATTTTCACCTGTTCTAATGTAACAGTATTGAGTAACCAAGTCATGGCATGCCAAAGGTTGAACAAAAAAATATATATTCACCTGTTCTAATGTAACTTAAAGTTCAAAAAAAGGAAAGGTTCCACAACGGATGAATTTTCTCCTACTATAAGGGCACATCGCCAACACTAAAAGATTGCACACCAAGCTCTATTCAGTTCGCTACCCGCGAACGCCATAGATAACATGCTAAAGATATACAGTATTGCTGTCTTTAATGAATGAAGTTGATGAAATTCTGGTTACTATCTACATTAGCTTATTTTGATTTTGAGAAACTTGATTTAAAGCTTTAATAGATTTAAATCAAGTTTCTCAAAATCAACAATATTTGTTCATAATTATGTCGCTTTAGAACATATTGGATTAAGACTCAACCTATTACGTTTAATAAACCTGTCCTATGATAACACTATTTTTGAAGACTGTAGTTTTGAAGCGGAAATGTAAACCAAGTTGTGACACCGTACTGTACGTACATATGTAAATTATTATTTTTTTCTTATCAACCATTATTCTAGTATATATTCTATAATATTAATTCAGCAAAAAAATCGACAAGAAAATCAGCAAAGAAGAATTACAAGGGATATCAACTACTGCGTACATACGCAGACATGCCGTGGAAAGTACGCCAATTGCTGGAACTGCAAGAGGAAGCCGCTGGTTCCGGCCTCATGTGGTGGTCGGCGCCATCACTGAACGGCTCCACCGACTTGCTAGTGCCCTCCGATCTTCTGATTGACGTAAAGGATCATCTGAAATCTGCTGACATTGAATTCAACGTGGTGATATGGGATTTACAAGTGAGTTTGTACTCGAGATTACAATTACGGATTTGGTCCGAGTTGCAGTGCGAGATACGATTGAGAAGTATATCGAAATAATAAAAATCAAATTATATCAATCATTCGTTATCCATTAATTCATTTTAAGGATACATAATCAAAGGATTCATTTTTCATACACATCATCTACATGCAGTAGAAATGAGAGCTTTGCGGAGTATGGCAGGAGTAAAACTGAGTGACAGATTGTATAATGAAGTGATTAGAAAGAAATGTGGTTTGAAAGAGGATATCGTGACAAGAATAGAGAAAGGGATGCTTGGGTGGTTTGGGCATGTGGAACGGATGGATGAAAGTAGACTAACCAAAATGATTTATGAAGCTGGAGTGAGTGGAGACACGGGACGAGGAAGACCTAGGCGAACATATTTCGAACAAATCGAAAGTGTCCTCAAAAAAGGCCAGGTCAGAAGTACCCGCAATCGTCGAGCATGTATGAGGAATGTTATGAAAGTAGATGAAGCGAAAGAGATATGTAAGGACCGTAGCAAGTGGAAGGACGTAATCTCTGCCTACCCCGGTGGGAAAAAGGCGTGAGTGTATGTATGTATGTATATCATCTACATTTAAATCTTTATTAGTCGACTAAGAATTACGACTAGAACCTATTGAAAATTATTCTAGTTTATGTTATTTTTCTTTGTTTTCTAATAATATTGGTGGAGATAAATATCCATCAATAATTCTGTGTCAAAGGTCCTTATTTATTATTTCTACTTAAGTTAAATTATGTAATTAATTCTATTTAATGTTAAATACAGATTATAACCTAAAGGTTGAAGTGAAAAAATAAGTTAAAGATACTAATTTCTCAAACTAACGTAACACCAAAATAATTCGATAATTTAAAATTGCAAACATCGAAAAACAAACGATCAAGTGGCAAAAATTTACCAAATGAAGAAAAAAGAATTAAATTTACAGATTAGAACAATTTTGTACTTAAACTTTTATTTATATTTTTCATAATGCTTAAGAAAGCCTGTAACGTGGGCTGTAGTCAGTACTTAGTGTTGCCTCCTCTAGCTCAAAATTAGTCGTCTGCGCTTATCCCATACGTACTCTATAGGATTTTAGGATTTAAGTCGGGTAGGCGCGCTGGCTACTCCATAGCATTGATTTCAACGTCTCGAAGCTAATGGACAACCACAGCCACACTATGGAGGCGTACATAATCATGCATAAAAACAGATTCATCTCCTATGAAAGGAGCAAAGGGCACTACAACTTCTTCTAAAATTTCAGTTACATATCTTGCCGCTGTTAGTGACCCATTCTCGATGACACAGAGTTCCGTACGTACCCCCATATAAATACCTCCCCATACCATATTTAATCCCTCACCATATGCTTCTTTTCCAATGATGTTGCACTGTGCGTACCTCTCTCCTTGGCGTCTCCACACATTAATCCTTCTATAGTCTGGCTTCCGGAAAAATCTGGACTCATCTGTAAATACACTTGACTCCAAGTTTCATCATCCCAATTTTCGTAACTCTAGCTACTCGATGACATGTGGTAAGAATGGAACCTTTGGCAGGCAAATGTGAATTTAATCCGGCTGATTTAATTCTTCTTCTCACGGTTTATGTGCTTATTGTAACCTCTCGAACTTTTTGCAGCCCAGTCCTTACCTTCTAAGTACACTGCAAACGATAAACCGGTCATATCTGGCCGCAGTTTTCTGCCGGTACCTCTTGATAACTCGGTGTACCACAGATTTTGATACTCATAAAATTTGGGCCACATTTTCGTAGGTGTGAACAGTTTCAATTAGAGTAACGGCCCTAGCAACTTGAGTGGCATTTAGATCCGGTATTGTCAGTTTATTTGCAGTATTTATTCACACTTAACACGATAAAACAAGGCAGCAGTCGTGGTAAAAATTAAAAAAAAAAACTAAATTTAAACTCAATATCAAAAGATGAGAATTTTTATGCAGTATGAACACAATATTAAGCAATAACAACATAAAATAAATGAATTTCGAAATAAAAAAATATTCCAATACAATACTTTCTTTTTTTTCATAGGATTTACTAATGTCTGTGGCCAGTAGGTACGTACAATAATTACAACAGGAGAAATTAAACCTTTTTTGCGTTCCTCTAAATTTGTCCATGAGTTTATATATAGACTGCTACATAATTATCCTTTTGACTGCGCCATAATCTGCGGCCATAGGCAAATGTTCGAGGTTACTTCACCACCTTCACAAATACCCACTGCTACCTATAATCCTCCACCAAAGACCGCTACACCGATCGAAATTGCTGATATCAAGCGCTTTTCCTGTGATCTTACTAAATCGTCACTACCATCCACCTTGGTAGACCCAACCGACGCTGCATTTTCCGGAACACGAGAGAACCTTTCAGACCCACGGGTTATCAGTCCTACTAGCAATGTGTTCTATTTGCTGCTATTTAGGATTCAGTACTTCGGGCTAAGTTGAAGACTCTGGTTCTTCTGCGCATAATTATCATAATTCATAATTTCGCGTCATAATTTCTAGTTATATCATACAGAAAAGAAACTACAGATATTCCTTCAGTGTCCCTTAGGTTAGTTTCAACCTTTTTATAACGCTCATTGTAAGTGGCCGTACGTATCTTGTCTTCGTGTCAAGACACTAAAGTAGAGTTTGTGTTGAGAAAAGTGTGTTATATTATAATATATTACATATTCACATTGTAATCAATGACTAGATTAGTCTACAATCTTATGGTTATCCGTAATCTAGACGACAAGTCGTGTTTTCTTTATGGTTTGATTGATAAAAAAAGCTACATGACACTATAACATCTATAAGATGTCGAATAATATCAACTATATAAACATTCTCTGTCAAAACTGTGTATTGAGTGCTCTCTAATCTAGTCTAGATTGAACAGTTATTAAGGTTGTGTGAAGTTATTAGTACGATTATATAGTCAATAATTGTACAACATCAGCATTATCTTAATCATTTGTTGCTCTATTCTATATAACTTCTTAAGTAGTTGAATACAGAATATAATGCTGTTTTTATAACTTATTTATTCATAATTGTATATCTTACAACTGTATATCTTTATGTCCTCATATCAAATAGTAATAAAAAATTAAATAACATATCTGCTCGTGCTTATAAATTTAGTAGTTACTAACTACTAAACTTATTTCACGACATGATTGTAACAACGCAACCCCTAGAAACGATCCATTATTTATTTATTTATTTATTTATTTATTCAGCAAACTTAACAGCTTTCACATTAGTAATACAATCTTCAAGTTAAATACATAAATAGCCAATAACAAAGTTTGTCATATTAAAATTAGCAGATGACGTACGTAGTTAGTAGAATATGGATAAGTACATTAGAGGTAACTAATACAAGTACTAGTATATGGATAAGTACATCTGAGATAATGAAATTTATCTAACAATATGAAGAAGTATGTGTGCATGCATGTGTGTGCTTGTGTGTGTGTATGTGTGTGTGGGTGGGTGTGGCTACTCTGAAATACTGTTTGAGAACCGGGGCAAATGCTTTATAATACTGTTTATGAATTGGTTGCGAGTCAGAAAGAAAATGTCCGTATCACAAAATCTATCTTCGTAAGTTTGTATAAGACGATATAATACGGAGTGTTTGGCGTAATTTGAGCGAGCTGATCCAGCGTAAAGTGAGCCTCTTTCGCCTGGTGCGCATACTGCAAGCGTAAAGAGCGATCCGCGCCGTAAGCACCGGGCAGTCCAGTGTAGCATTGACTATATCATATAGTAGCTTCATATCAGCGACCATACGACGGTCCTCCAGGGAGTGCATTTCAAAAGCTATAAGTCTTTCCTTAGAGTTATTAGAAACGATACTATGCAGTAATATATTGTTTAATCTATTTTCAAACATTTAAATACATCCAAACAATTTAGTTTAAAATCCGTTTTACAAGTATTGGAGTTCCATACAGGTATGCCAATGATAAACTTCGCAATTAACACAAGAGCAAGAGAATAACAAGTTTATTTAATAAACGTTTTATATATCTATCTTTATTTGATATAAGTATTTTCTTCTACATATTACATGAAATATCTAGTTCTAAATGAATAGAAAGATTATCTAAATTTTACTTCAACTCTACAAAAATAAATTATGTTTGTGTGTATATTGACAATAAATTTCCATATTCACTCAATAAATTAGAAAGTTTGTCTAACTGTTGATAACAACATAATTTTCTAGCTCCAAGAACACTAACTTCTCAAATGTAGATACCAATCACCGGGGGAGGTGGTAGCTTCCCCCGAGGAGGCTCCCCTCTAGAGAGGGAGCGGAGGCTGGGGTTCCCGGAAGTGGCCTTTGTGTTCCGGGGGCTCCCTACATGCCTGAGGAAGGCCATCCCTGAGGTTTTTAGTGGGTAGGCCTCCCCCTTCTGGGGAGGAGAGCCCCACATAACCCCGGCTCGCCACAGCCGGGGTATGCAATTTAATGCATTTTCCTCAGGGGAACAAAAAAAAAAAAAAAAAAAGATACCAATCAAACCGCACGCGGTCTTTCACATTTGCGGAGTAATAACATATTTTCGCGCGAAAAAAACGGTATTTAATATTTCACGTTCTACCAAGACAAACAATAATATTGTTTAAAAAATAAAGACGAATATCTTACTCCTACTTTAGCTCGTACTTATAATGTACTCCTGTATTCAAAATAACGCTGATGCTGATCCTTTTTCATATCAAGTATTCTGACGCTATAATGAAATAACAATTTTTTTTATTCTATATTAAAAATGTTATTTTTAATGATTTTTAAAAGTAATATATAGATACTACTCATCTTCAGTCGAGTAATTTAATATTGTCTTTTCGGTGCATTTATATTTTACATTAACACGGTCAGTAAGAAAATGTTCAAATTTTGTATACGTCGTTACAGCACCGTAGGAGTATAAATGACCTTACATGTAGCCGATTTTAACCTCAATTGTTTTCCACGCATTTTTTTCAGAAAGCTATAATATACGAAAACCCAAGGCTTTCAAAAAAACAAAGATTAGAGCTGGAACAATTACGCGGCCATCCCATGACATGGCGACGATACCACCGATACGCTGACATTCTTCGATACCTGGAGTACTTGCAACACTCACACGGAGAGCTAGTGGAGCTTTTACCTTTAGGCCACTCGTCAGAAGGTCGCCCATTAGTTGCAGTTAAGGTACTTAAAAACTCATGAATCGAACTATTAAACATTTTTTATAAACACCTAGTAGTACCATAGAACACTTTCATAAAAAATAAGGTATACAGCTAATTAATTTTGTTTTTATCACGCAATTGTATAATTAATCATTGCTCGAATCAACGGTGAGAAGTCATTTTATATCTATAAGATCGCTGTTATTAATATAGTTTCAATGAAATCTTTCAATGCATAATAAAACTATAAATGTTTAAACTAATGTCTGTCGAATCCCGTCCAGAGATATTACTTGTCTCTTCTCTAATAAAATTTTGTACCACAAGGCAAATGTTATTTGTGTTTATTTCCCCTCTGTATAGATTTCCTTACCTTCGAACAATAGCAGCGCAATAGATGGAAACGATAAAGGGCATAAGAAATGGAAACTGCGTTCGCGTATGAAGCCCGCAGTGTGGATAGACGGTGGAATCCACGCCAGAGAATGGATCGCACCGGCAGTCGCCACGTGGATGCTATATGCGCTCACTCAAGGGGAGAAAGGTCTGGGTAAAAACTTCACACCATTGTTGATTAAGGTGGTATTGGTATACAAATTAACGCAGCCAGCCTGGCTAAATATTTAAAGACAATATGATGATGTAGTTCCAATATTATACTGAACTATTATAATAAGATAAAAAAATAAGGTATTCATACCCAGTGAATTCTACCAATTGGTAGAATTATCAATAGTAGTAGTAGTAGTAGATAGTTTGTTATTTCGTCATATGGTTATAACAAAATAGCTTTAAAATATTTCTTAATGTTATAGAAAATTTCCGAAATCTCAAATTTAAGTCAAAAGGTTTTGTAAGATATGATAATTATATTTAGATTCATTTTTAAGAATTATATAAATTTTGATTGCTAACTCTATGTTATGATATGCAAGCACTTTTGGAAGTTTTAATTATGTTTGTTTTCACCAAATCATGGAGGCGTTTTATGCGCTCACTCTATCATTCCAACTGATTATGGAAATTGTTGTTTACCAATTAATTTGCGTTACAATTTTATAAGGCTATATTAGTATTTTATTTTTAAAAGTTAATTTTGTAAACATTTTCTAATAGCTACCAATACGTATACTAACTAGGAATTGTTTGTAACACTCAGTTACGAATTATTTACATACATGTGCTTAAACAAAGGCTAATTAAGGATTTATTTGTTTTACTCACAATTAGGTTAAAAATAATTTACTATCATTAACAAATTTGAAAACGTTTTTAACAATGAAATAAAATATTTATTTGTAAAGATATCATCACATCAGTAATGCGGTACCCACGTTTCAACATTTTGTTAGTTACTTACTCGGATTAATCAAATTGGCAATATTTATGTGGCTGTGGTAATGTTACCAGTCAGTCATAGTGCGAACTGCGAAGGAATGGTATTCTATACCGCCCTCTGTGGTCCCGCCACTCTATATACCGGTTCTTTTTAAAGTCGAGAGTCAATAGGCTTGATAAGAATTAGGCACGCTCCACCTTAGAGTTAATCTGCGCTACCATCAGGCGAAACGAGATCATGTGTCTACTTCAACGTATTAAAAAATTTGTAACTATTATCCAAGCCAATGTTTTTATATCACCAAAATAAATTAACAGGCCCTGACAATGATGTGTTGAAGCTAGCGGATTTCTACATAATGCCCGTTCTCAACCCAGACGGATACGAGCATTCGCACACTCACGACCGCTTATGGAGGAAAACGCGTTCTCAGTCCGTCGACGCCGACGATTACTACGTCAGCTGGCAAGTAACAGACTTAATATAAACTAGTAACCAGAAGAGAAAACTAGCTTTAGACTCGTTACGTAGTATAAACGCTCATAGTACTTAGACAGAACTAATCAGGATTTAAACTTAGCGAGAATTACTGAGAATCAAATTCATGTGAAGTGTAATTTATTTTCCTTTGTGTTTTCTGACTCTATGTTGTAATTTTGTATAAAGGCAGAGAGAATTTGTGACGTTCAATTATTAATAGCATGGTTACTTTTACTAATTTAACATAAATTTACTAATAACATAATTTTTATTTAAAAACGAAAATTATTAGCTTTAACTTTCTAAAAATAAACAAATGGCATCACTTTCAAGATTGATTTAAAATGTATATAAACAAAACCTCTAACCATATTTGTTGTACCTAAAACATACGCGAAATGGTAAAAATGTTATGTAAATAACATAAAAGAATTAGTCATGCAATATGACAGTTATTAACATAACATTATTTAATAGATCATTAAATTTATGATTATATCGTAAGTTTGATTTTAAAAATCTAGGAGCATATTTGATTTTAAGGTTTTGGTAGCAACTACCTACACCAAATTGCCATAAGTCTAAGCCTGCCATACTTAGAAACCTAATAATTAAGACAAACAATACTGTTAGAGATATCGAAAAAAAATCTGCATTTTATCTTGAAAATGTTGCAGATACATAGAGGTCAGAACATGAACTTTTAAGCTTCAAGATTTACAAGAACAATTAATTCTACTAAACCGGACAGCAAAGCATACTTATACTTTTATTTGATCTATCTGCCATAAAAAAACCTATCTTATAATTATCTTAATTACTACTGCCACATATAACTTGAATGGCTGTAGCTGCATTGACAGATCTTTTCGAAATGATAATAATTAATTGCTAACGAATTCTCGTTTATAAGCTATAATAATGCACACTACTTAATCATTATAACTTTCTATGGATTGGGGTATTAATTAAAAACTTTTCTTGCTTGATTGTTCGAAATTTATTACTTTTATATTTATAAAATTTGTTATCCGCGTAAATAATGTGTAGAAAGCCTTGAATCGGCTTAGTTATATTGTTGTTCAGTCTTAAAACAGATGGAAGAAAAGTAATCATTTTTAATTTATATATTTTAACCATTGCAAAACTAACATAATTAATAATTGGTAAAATAGTATTAAGCGAATAGATTAAGTGAAACAATAGAAACAAGTAATTGATCAGTTTATTATTAATAAGGTTGTGTGCTCCGTAGCTGACCATACGATAAGAATGTGCGGCCCGGGTGACAATAATCCTTTGCGCCTCCACAAAAGAGTCACCGTTTGGGGGAGAGGCACTCTGTAGTCTGTAGAGTGCCATCGACCGTACCAATTCTTGATATAGTCACATACCGAGTTTGGTCTTCCTACATTTGGTAAGATCCGTCCGAGTGCTATTGCGGTAGCACACAGCCGTGGAGTGAGGAGATGCAAATGCTCCACGAGCTTCTAGCGGGGTCCAGCACCAGGCCGAGGTATTTCATCTTGTCCTCCACCAATATGAGGATCCCCTCCACTCGAACGTGAGCCCCGGTTGAATCTGCGATGGGGGAATGAAATACTGTGGCCGTTGTGATGGGACGTACCCTAAACTCTAAAATGTTATAAAAAACTTTCGTTTCGCTGGCTCTTTATCAGTACACGATTACATGTACGACTCTCCTGCCAACAGTTTCTCCTACTTGTTAGTATTATATTGGAATTTCCTAACGCCGTTATTAGTGACTCATAGTTAGATGTCAGTATAGTACGAATGATGGCCGCCACAAACTCGTACTTTAGTTTCAGCTCATAGATCGTCCTTTAACAAGCCTTCGTGTATGTCCCTTGCCTCAATAGACTCTTTTCAAGTTCAACCTAAACCTTATATGCTATATAAAAACATAAAATTTATATTCACAACATAAACTTATTAGGTACATCAGTTTTTGACAATTATACTAGATTGGCAATAGGAGAGGGGAATAATATAGAATATGTACTTGTGTATTAGAGCGAGTTGAAAAAGCGAGATCGTTCATGTACACACCAGCGGTTTGTATCAACCCGATGTCATTTGTGAACGACACAAATCCCGTATATTTTATTCAATTACGCGTTTAAACTGTAAACTTCGTGGTTCATAGACATACAACCATTTACCCATTTACCGAGGAATGTTGTAGGCTACATAATCACACTACGAACAATAAATACCTACTGTCATTACATAAATTTTCAAGAAAGACCATTGTTATTTTAATCCTAACATCTCTGTGGTACGAATAGGTTCTAAACTCTTGTCAGATCTGAAACAAAAGAAGTACCTGTTCTGGGTTTGACAGTACATTTGGGTTATACATTGTTGAATTTCACTTTTGATTACAGAATTCTTAGAAAGAATTCTCAGTGCTTACGTCACCAAAGAGGGGTTCGACTCTACCTAACTATGATAGGATGATTAGGCAGGTTTAGTAAATGTACATATGAAATTCTCAAAACGAAAAAAGCTTTGCTATTTCGGGTTCGACAACAGGTCCTCCGAATTTCACGTTTTGAAGACCAGCGCAGAGACCATAACGCCAGCGACGCCACTAGGCTGGATTACGAGGCTGGAATTAGTACCAGGTTATTGTCTCTCTAGGCATGTCTCGAAGTATAAATATTTGCTTACATCTCAAATCTGGCCTTTTGAGGTGAGCAAGCATGAGCTTCGGTGCTCAGTGGTATCCGCACTAGCTTTAATTGAACGGGTTAAAATATGCTCTGTTATTGTGTATTTCGATATTTCAATTTCACATAAACAACCAGCATCACGTCAAGCCTTCCATTTACATTACCGAAACTACCAACTATATCAATTATTAAACTATTATCAGTGACAAGGCCAACATCTAGTGTCTGGCGTGTTGTTATGTGTAGGTTTATCCAATGCTCTTTCCTAAACACCAAACTTAAAGGTATATGTGTAACTTTTCTGAACTCCATAAGTAGCACTCGATCGACTTGGTTGACGAAGTGCCACAAACATCCGTAGATTCCACCTCTTCAATGGGAATGATGTATATTTTGAGTGTATATATCAACTAAAACTAACATTTTGTTAGTATAAGGTCGGTTATGCTAATAAAAAACTCTTCTTTTCACAAGTTTATTCCACTATATTCACTTGGATGAACAAAGTGCCTAATTAAGCCATTAGTGAATAGTGATTCTCATATACACTTTTGTCACTGCAGGTTTCCATGGAATTGGGGTCGCACGGAATGTGTGGGGGTGGATGCAGACCGTAACTGGGACTACCGCTGGGGGGAGAAGGACTCATCGAGTGACCCCTGCGAGGAGAATTACGCCGGCCCACAACCTTTCAGTGAGCCCGAGACTCGGGCCGTGTCTGAATTTCTCGCAAAACACAGAGATGAGATTAAAGTTTGTATCTTTATATTTATTTAATATCATATCTAAACGGTTCTTTAATTTGATTTCAAAACTAAGATAAGATTTACTTGTCAAACTTCATTAATTCATCATTAAACCGAGTTAAAACGAGTTAACATTTCAGAAGATTCGACTTTATAAAGTCGATATTTAAATAAAAATTTTCGAGCACAACTTCATATCTAATATTATTCAATCTAATATATTACAATATTAATTTGTAATATTCAGATTACAGGTAAAATCGACCAAGATCTTTTGGACTTTTATTATTTAACTTATTAATCCGCAAAACGGAAAGTACGTACCAGCAGTACTACGTACTTTGACGTACTGCTGATTGTACCTCATATAAGTAATAACGGTTTACAATATATCATAAAGATTTAGATACTCAAACTTTAAATAATGCTTAGGTAACTTCGAACATCGTCGGTGGCGTTGGCGGAATTCAATCCACACGCCGTATAGTGACGTATTTTTAGGACGTTCACATACTTTGCTACCTAAATATTTAAGTTATTCTCACTGTGTCATATATACAAACCTCGTAGTGAAATTCGCATATGTAATTACATATCTCAAACGATCAGTCATATAACATGTAAATATTTTTTCTTTTAACGTCACAAACAATTAAAATTATTAGTAGTGGCGTCGTAAAATAATTTAAGTAACTGAGAATAGAGTAATGTCATTTCAATATTAGAATATTTGTATACAGAGACAGTTATATACGGCTTCATGTAAAAAAGAAATTAAAAGTTGATCTTTAATCAAATAAATGTATATAGTTCTATGTCATACGTTAACTATACCCGTAAAAAAGTTGAAATCTGATGTTGCGAAAACTTCGAAATTTTTATATTATGTAGCGTTCAGTAGTTTCAAAATCGTAAATGTAATTTTTATTGTGACGTATAAGCACGATGCGCCGTATCTATCTATATACGACTATTCGTATAAATACTAAATAGAACAATTGTTAATATCTGTTTACGATATTAAGGACTATTATATAACTATTAAGGACGATTTATATTATATTAACGATATATGCACCATGTGTAGATACATATACCATACCTGTTTTAGAAGCTATTGTATTCATAGTCAAGACTATAGTGTACAAGTGGTAGATAGTGACAGCAGAAATCAAAATAGTAGTTTAATATATAGAAATTTAATATTCAAGTCCGCCCATAAAGCCAACACAAATTTACCGTTTGTGCGAAATTGTGGCGACGGTGGCGGCGATGGCAGCAATGTGGCATACGGCGTATGATTATAGCTACTTTCAATACATTTTCTACAAGGAGAAACTCGACACAAACTTTCTGGGACCTAGGGGCGTACTCTTAAAAACGATATTCGATATATCGTGGACTTCGTCGTGTCGTATCCTACTCTTAATTACTATCGTTTAAAGCATTCCACCGAACGATCGAACGATCGAACGATCGAACGATATATCGAACGTATTTATTCCTAAAAGCGTCTTTGGTTACAAGTTTCCTTTAATGAAAGTGTCCATGTCCGAAATCGAATCAAGCAATACAGTCGTTTTAAATGGGTCGTTGTGACGAGATTTTAATGGCTATGTAGCAACCAATTGGTTAAAATAGCCGTTCAATCAAACAGCCCTTTGACTGAACAACGTCATTCAATCACACAGCTATACGTCGTTTAGCCGACTTGTTGATTGCAACGTTGAACATTACAGCTAGACGACGCTTAGCCATTTTTTTTTTTGTTCCCCTGAGGAAAATGTATTAAATTGCATACCCCGGCTGTGGCGAGCCGGGGTTATGTGGGGCTCTCCTCCCCAGAAGGGGGAGGCCTACCCACTAAAAACCTCAGGGATGGCCTTCCTCAGGCATGTAGGGAGCCCCCGGGAACACAAAGGCCACTTCCGGGAACCCCCAGCCTCCGCTCCCCTCTCTAGAGGGGAGCCCTCCTCGGGGGAAGCTACCACCTCCCCCGGTCCCCTCCACCGACGACGCCCCCCGGCCACGGAAGGGGCGTGGTCCATCCCGGGTCGCCGTAGCGGTCGCGACTTCCTCGCGCCCGCCGGCGATCCGCGGCGGCGCCTCAGCTGTGCTACCGAGCCCGACGCCGCGCCGCCTCCTTCGAGCGGGATCGGCCATCTCCCGACCCCGCTCGGCGGCCTCCTTCTGGAGCATTACTGCTTCACAGAAGGAGGCCACAGCCCTCCAAGACGACGCTTAGCCAACTGGTTAAAAGGCAAATTAACTAAGATGATCATTAGTTTAGTACTTAATTTGAGAGAATAGGAAGACTTTATAATTTATTGGGAGGTTATCATTTGAATTAAGTTTAAGAGGTGACCAAAAGTTTGATGAAATAAATAAAAATGAACAACAAATTATTAATCATAATATTGTTTATTGCACCAAGCAAAAAAATACAAACTCAAAATTTTACGAAGCAAGAATCATTTCATAATACCGTAATTTCTCCTCGAATATTTGTTTAAATTTTGATTCACTCGTATCACTTGTAAGTGACCTCATAATTTCTGTGTCTTTGTTTGACACGTGTAACGTATATTTACTACTTACTTTCCGAAAAATATCTTGAAACAATCACAAACCACGGCTAGTTGACGCCATATTGAAAACAAAATGGTGGTGAGCGCTGAACTAATTAAATTAGACGGCGGCTTTTGAATCAGCTGTAGTGTTGAACGTTTTGAGCGACTCAAATATTCAATTCTAAACGTATGGTTGAATGGCACTGTTCAGTCAAAAGGCTAGCCGTTTGATTGAACGGCTATTTTAACCAGTTGGCTGCGACAGCTACACTCGCAAAATGATGTTGGAAGTGTCGTAGCGGTTCTAAGTTTATCATTGACGCCGCTATTTCCTCTTCTGGAGGTCACTAATACCGTGATTATCGCGAACTTTTCGGTGATTATCGCCGTTGACGTTCGTGACCAGCAGCGGCGCGGAGAGCTACTTGTAGTTTGGCGTTAATAACATGCTGCTGCTTACATGCAGCTTGACGCACCACGTCGTGTTCTCGTCAGCCACCAAGCTATCGCTAATGGCTGCAGTTTCTTATACTAACGGCTTGCGCCGCGCTACATATGCATGATATTATTGGATATATTGATAATTGGATAGTAGGTACTTGAAACGCAAACCCGTCGGAGCCAAGATAATATCGTATCAAAAGGACAAATTTAAAATATAAATATAAAAATTACTAGCATGTATTAAAAACTTCAATTTTTTACCCTAAAATCAATAGATGCAACAATATCGCCCAACAGTACAGCCCCACATAACCGCCGGCTCGCCACAGCCGGGGTATGCAACTTATTTAATGCATTTTCCTCAGGGGAACAAAAAAAAAGGTACATAGGTTCTTGTTAATTTAATGTTAAATAATTAACTACATATAAATTTCCCGACCAAGAGGGCACGACTATAATAATATAAAATGCAAATAATAAAATATGATTGCCGATTCTTATCCGGCTTGGCCACATTCTCATTTCTTGATCCTGATTTATTTGATTCTGAAATCTAATTTTTCCATTATTTTTTTTAAAAGGAACAGGGATATTGTAATTACCTAATCTTTAATCTTGTTTAGTGAGATCAAGATTAGCTCATCTTACTAATTCTAAGTTAGTCATTTTATTAAAAAGCTGTTCAAGGTCAACATATAAAGTTTGACGTGTTAGTGCGTAAATAATTAGTGTCTTATCAAACATTTAATAGCTCTTGTTCTACTACAGTTTGTAAGTAATATAACCTCGTTAATAAAAAAATCGGTTGATTAGCGATAAATTGTTCCCACATTATTCGTGTTTTAGATTAATTTATATTTTTTTCGTATTGTCATTAAAATAAATATTCTACAAATGTTAATACAATCCACGATATACATTACACTAGTAACATAATATACAAAAGTCTTATTGAAATCGAGAATTATTGAAAATATTAGTTTACCAACCTGTCATTATTGGACATGTGGCTAAAAAATATTACACTAGAAATATAAAACTTAAAATGTTATTTGATTAATTCAGGTATACATATCTTTGCACGCGTACTCCCAAGCCTGGCTGGTACCAAGTACGGCAACGCAAGCACCATTTGCTGATGACGGGATCCTTGTGGAGATGGGCAAACTGGCAACATCAGCATTGGCAGATCTATACGGAACAAAATATAAGGTAACAGTTAGAGTTTTGTAATGATGAGCATTAAAGACCTTAATTTTGTTTTGAAACAAAAAATTGGTAGACAAGTTTATTTCCCAATTACAACCAATATTATTCTAGATCCGTCAGTATACATTTTCTTTTCTCTACATTTTTATTAAATATGCCAACCAGCAACTTGTGCTATCCCAAGTTACCTAAAAACCTAATAAGCCTAAATATATTGCCATACGTGCTTATTTCCATCTTAAAGTTAAATTAGGTAGTAGCTAAAATATTTCTACTCTTAAGAACCATTCAAAGCGTCTTATTAGTCAATATTTCGTTATTTTGTATGACGTGGGTGTTTTGTACGACGTGGGGATCTATAGAGTAGTTCGAGGTTTTATTCTCAAAAAGATGGACTGATGGAGTATTTTTTTTTAAATAAATACATTCATTCTTCATAGATTTAGAAGAATGGTAGGTGGGTTCAGTCTTTTTCAGTGTCTTTATTATTATGTTATATTTTTATATTCCGAATCCCTACATATCGAGGAGAAGTTTTAGTACCGACTTTGCCCATTCTGTGAAATATTGGTGTCCACAGCTTTCACCAAAATAGATAATAAAATAGGTTCTCTCTAGTGTATTTAGATAAAATATATTCCATTTAGCATCAGTCAGTGTATATTTAAGTAACGGATGTAGGAATCTGTACATAAGAGTAGGATAAGATATTAGTGTTAATATAGCATAGTGGTGGCTACCATAATAATACAATGGCGCTGGGTGATGACGGAGTTAAACCTGAGCTTCTGAAAATGGATAAGTTATGATTTCCAGTCCGTAAGGCACTTTGCAAGCTATTAAAATTCTGTATACATAGAGAAAATGTATTCACAGGTGGGGACAGCCTCGGAACTAAGACAACCAGCTTCAGGGATGTCTCATGATTGGGCAAACGCAAAAGCCGGCATCAAGTTCTCTTATCACGTGGACCTACGAGACTCGTATGGACCGTACGGTTTTTTATTGCCCGGTGCTCAAATCGTCTCCACAGCGCGAGAAACTTGGCAAGCGGTCAAAGCCATCGTTGATAATTTATATCCATAGATATTTGTTCTTATACTTTGAATGATTAAAATATAAGTAGCATAATTACTAAGTTGTTAGAATGAAAAAAACTTTGCTGTTTTCATGATCTGAATCTGTCCTTAGGTTGTAGTTAGATATCTGAAGAAGTCTTATGTTTTTATTTTGATGTGAACATCAAGTTATACTTTAAAGCTGTTAACTTTAATTGTCAATGTATATAGATATAACATGCTATATGTTCCTTAATAAATATATAAATGTTGTGATAATGTTAAAATAAAATTCTACAAGATAGCGTCCACCTCTTTTTATTAAAATAATCTAAATCTTATTCTAGTACTTACTTTTCCAAAAACGCCTATGTTTTTCGGGAGCGGAGGCTGGGGGTTCCCGGAGGTGGCTTGGTGTTCCCGGGGGCTCCCTACATGCCTGAGGAAGGCCATCCCTGAGGTTTTTAGTGGGTAGGCCTCCCCCTTCTGGGGAGGAGAGCCCCACATAACCCCGGCTCGCCACAGCCGGGGTATGCAATTTAATGCATTTTCCTCAGGGGAACAAAAAAAAAATGTATACCTATGCTGCTAATAGGTTTTGCTGCTACTTGGTGGCAAGGTATTAAGTATTTTGTCACTAGTTGGGATCAGGCTATAGGTCTGCTACAACAAACCTTTGGTATTTGGTTGCCGCCCTACAAGGTGTGTCGGTGTCTCTTTGAGAGGGAGCAAAGAGATGAAACTACTGATGTATTTGTATGCAAAGCCAGAGCGCTGATTAGTTAGTTACCGCCGAATAGGCTTTCAGACGAAGTTCAACTTGACATGATATATGGACTTTTACATCACCGTATACGGGAGAGAGTTTGTCGTACTTCTTTTAATTAATTCACAGAGCTATTAACTTTAAGTCGTTCTGTAGAAGAAATGATTATCGAAAAATTACTGGAGCTTCCAAAATCTAAAGATACTGGCAGATTTCTTCCGCGGCGTTACAGCGGTCGGTTATCTTGATGACGTTTTGGTGATCTCTAAAAATCTTACATCCCATATTAATGACCTTCGGAAGGTATTTGACAGGCTCCGTGTTTTTGGACTGCAAGTGAATCGAAAGAAATGTATTTTTGGCCGTGATCAAGTAACATACTTGGGGCATGTCATCTCTTTTCGTGGTATTCAGGCAGATCCCCAGAAAACACGTGCCGTGCTTGAAATTACGCCCCCTAATAATGTTTGAGGAACTTAGAACTTTCCTCCAAACATGTTCTTGGTTTCGAAAATTCATTCCAGAATTTTCTAAGGTTGGTGAATCACTTACAAAGCTATTGCGAAAGAAACAACTTTGGGTTTGGAACTATGATCAGAAGATAGCTTTTGAGGAGCTTAAAAGACGCCTTGCTAAGACACCTATTCTCTGTCAACCTGATTTTAAACAACCTTTTATATTGCGAACTGACGCCAGTGCGTATGCTATTGGTGCCGTGTTATTTCAGGGACCGGATGTGAGTTCAGAACGTCCTATTGAGTACGCTAGTAGACTACTAACAACTGCTGAACGCAATTATAACACTACTGAAAGAGAAGCGTTAGCAGTAGTTTGGTCTTTGGAAAGAGTTAGGGGCTATCTGGAGGGCTCTCGTGTTAAAATTGGTACTGATCATCAACCTTTGAAATGGCTTTTGTCTCGCAAAACACCTAGTGGTCGTTTAGCTCGATGGGCCATGAAGATTCAAGCTTATGATTTGGATATAAACTATACACCTGGTAAGATAAATGTGATAGCCGATACGCTTAGTCGTCCTGCAACTGCAGACTTGCATATTCCAAAAAGCTGTGATGTTGCTTTTATATCTATTGATCTTCCTCATCGCCAACCGTCTGAAATACGTGATGCTCAATTGAATGGTTGTTTTATTTCTAAAATAATTAAAGATTTTGAATCTAGTGACGGTGATGAATCTATTAGATGGACCGATCGAGGATATTATATGATACACGGGGTTTTGTTCCGTTCAGACCCTGACGGAGAATCTGAAGAACCACAGTTAGTAGTTCCGGAATCATGGTATGAGGAGATATTAACTGAACTACATGATGCTCCTTCCGCTGGTCACCTTGGATTAGAAAGAACCCTTAAAAGGGTTAAAGAGCAATTTTAATTTCCAAACATGCGTACCTATATTGCAAATTATTTAAAGAAATGTGACTTGTGTCAGCGTTATAAGCCCACGAATCTAAAGCCCGCTGGACTACTTCAAACACCGATACTCCAACGTAGATTTGAAGTGCTTGCTATTGACCTTTTTGGGCCCCTTCCAGAAAATGATAAAGGGCAGAAATGGATATTTCTTATTGAAGATACGGCCAGTAGATAGGTGGAGATTTTTCCTATCCTAGGTATAAACCACCGCTGAGGCTTGTGCTAAACTTCTGATTGAGGAAGTATTTTTGAGGTATAGCTTTCCACGCCGAGTTGTATCTGCTGTAATGCAGAAAGTCTGTTATGTTCTGAATATTAAGCAAAGTCTGGTTCCCGTTTATCATCCTGAAGCGAATCCTGCATAAAGGAAAAATAGAGACTTAAAACAGACCTTATCGATGTTAGTTGGAAACGAACATCGTAATTGGGCTGAGGCATTACCGTCTGTTTGTTTTGCCTTAAATACGGCCAACAACCAAGCCACTGGACAGACTGCAGCGTATTTAATCTTTGCTCGTGAGTGTAGAACTCCGTTTTCTAACGCAACTGACTTACGACCTATTATTGACGAAGCGAATTATGTATTACAGGTTTCTCCTTATTTATTAAACTTCGTTTCCATTTTGCAAGATGTTCGCCATCGTCTGGAAATCCAGCAGTATATCCACAAAGCCACGGCCGATCAATATCGACGTCCAAATCCTCACTTTGTGCCTGGTGACTCGTTTTGGTTAATACGCATGTTTTGAGTAGCGCTAATAAGGGATTCACTAAGCACCTAGACGTGAGGGTCCTAACGTGATCCGACGTGTGGTCACGCCCACCACTTTTGAGGTGGAAGACAAAAACAGAGCCCTAAAGGGTAAATATCATGCCAGTTTGCTAACACCTTATACATTTAATCTTAAGCCTTAAGCTAAAAGTCGTCGTGGTAGACCTGTATGCCGTC
>JAYEAL010000577.1:0-31618 GCA_036419045.1 Scirpophaga incertulas
TTATACCTAATTCAAAAACTGTCGTTTCAATTATACATTTAAATAGAAAAGTTTGTAGTACAGACAGAGACTAAAGTAAATTATATAGTATGTAATGTAAGGTACTGAATTATATTGTGGTGACATGATGGCATTGTTTTTAGAAGATATTTTATTTGTTTTTCCCAAAGATGAAGACTATTTAGTCCTAAAATTGTGTGGAGAAATAATGACAAAAGATCTCGCTAGATTTTATTTCGTTTAATAAAAAAAAAATTAAAGTCAATTGAAAGTAATAATAATTATTGATTGATAAATGTTATTGAATATTGCATAAAAAGCGGAGTTTTATTGCTAAAACACACATATTTTTTTAAAAATTGTCATGTATCTCGACAACCCGAGAATTCTCGAGAAATAGTGGTCGAGAATTCTAGTGCTCCGAGAAATAAAAAACCTCGAGATTTGAGAAAACCTATGCGTAAGGCTTGTGTTATGGGATCTAGGGTAACGGATAGACATATATTTATATATAAATATTTTTGAAAGAAATGTATAATCACAACCATGACTCGCAAGCAAGGTTCAAATGCTCGCATTCATCACGCAAACTTCTGCCCCCAACGGGATTCGAACCCGGGACATCAGAGAACCTTGAAAACGGTATACCAACCACTCGACTACGAAGGTCGTCAAGAACTACAAAGTACAAATCAAAAGCAACTGCTGAACTAGATATTTAGAATAATCTTATCACAAAACGCATATTTGTTACTTACTTAGTCTGTTATTATCATTGGCAGTAAGATAAAGCGCATTTTTGACGAATTGATTTTATGATAGGAAAAAAGGAAGAATGATTTTTTATTTAATTAAATATCCATGAGAACGAGTATTTTGTTGCAAAGAAAATATCTTTCACTGTATACCTACTGAGTTAGTGATCTTATAGAAAGAGATAACTAATAGTATCCGTTCAAATTCGACAGACAAATGTTTAGATCCATACAGCCAGTTCTTGTCTAACGCAGTAACAATTTTTATTTTACAGCCTTTTAAATAGTTTATTTTTATTTTAAAACAAGAACGAAAGGGATGTCGCTATGATGATTTCACCACCTCAATTAATTATTAAATTTATCATTTACGGTCATCTGCGATATCTGATTTTAAATCAGTATAATAATGATGATAGATGAGGATTTTAAATGACTAAAAATTAGGCAAACTGTAACAATGTATACAATGTTTATAATTCTAAGTAATAATAAAACACAAATAACTATAAAAAAAATATTTTAGAATTCCAATTTAAAATTATACTAAGTATTCTAAAATTGTTGATGGCAATTAATGCCATACTTGTAAATTACTGACTACGGCATTCCATAGAGTAAATATTATTGTTCCTTTGTAATTACTTGTTCATAATTTCTATTGATAATTTGCACGTGCAAGTCATATCGTGTTACACTTGGACAATGCAACGTCAGTCGGTCAGTAACTGCTTATTCTGTTAACCGGTTTTTTTTAAAGAAATTACAAACGCAATAAATGACTCACAAATAAATTAGATCAGTAATTAAGTCGTGGAAAAGTAACAAACAGAGTTACTTTCGCATTCGGGTAACCTCCTCCGGGTCGAGGTCCTACTTAACCGTCTTCAAGAACTGCCATATTGACCCGTCAATACCACCAACTGTGAGCCAGTCACAAGGCAATACTAGTCAATACCGGCAGAGGATTCGTAGACCGCGACATGTCCTTAGCGACCCCCCCAACCAACTCACGCAGGAACTTCTAGACCTGCAAGCGGCGGCGTCTGAGCCGTCGCTCCCCTTGTCAACCCCTAAACGGCAGCCTTCTGCTTAGCCTGAATATATAGGTTCTTTCAATACGGGCCACTTTGGAGATTCGTGCCTTCTTCTAGCGCATATACCCTCACCATGGGGTAGCGCTAACCGTGCCTCTCCTGAGGTGCGGCCCTCTCGTCAATAAAGCCAGTAGGGTCAATAGGACCAAAGGCTAGGCTGAGTTTAGTCGGTGTAAGTAAGTCTGTGTAGTCGAGCCGTCTCGACAGTACCACGAGTCCGACATAATCAACGCATCCCTGCTTGCCTGTTGCGTTGGTATCCATGATGGATTCTCAGCCTCCTCTCCTGAGGAAAAAAAAAAAACTGCCATATTGATGCGTAATTCACTAACAAAAATTAATGCTTAACAAAAATGCTGGGCAAGTGCGAGTCGGACTCGCGCACCGTGCGTATCGTAGAAACTGATTAATATTTCTTTGCGATGCAATATAAAATTTACGCATTCGGCATCGCCATTTTTGCTTCAGTTCTGCTACATGACATTGCCTCATGCCAACTTTTATTATTCTAGGTCAACGGTCATTCATTATTCTAGGTTTTGATTCTCGTACAAGTGTCGTGGAATATGCGACATAAACTGAGTATTAAAGGTTTTTTTTCCTCAGGTGAGGAAGGCTGAGAATTCGTGACTAAGATAAGAAGCACTAAGCGTGCCCACGATACCCCGCGACGGCAAGTGTCACGGATGTTGTTGGAGTCCGCGTGACCTACCAACTAAACTCAGCCTAGCTTTGGCCATAAGGGCCCTACGACTTGAATGGAAGCATAAAAGGTCGTATCTTTTATTTGCTTTGACTTTAGATGTTTTATTTTTCAACACTGCAAGAATTCCTGATGTTTGATATACACTTTTACTGGATACTTGTTTATTATGAAATTTGGGGTCAGACAAACATATGGAACAGTTGATGGTGAGTGACTATCGCCGCCCATAGACACCCACAGCACTAGAGGGGTAACATGTGTGTTGTCGATATTGTAAATGGGAATACTCTCTTTTTTCTAAGGTTTTTATACTTCCACGCGATATTAAAAAGGGTCTTGAAAGATACAACGAAGTGATCCTAAAAGGTTTCCGTTTTTTTGGTACGACGTACGGAATCTCAAAAATGACAATAAGGACATGTCTCTCTTTGATCCATATTAATAGATTTTTTTACCCCGGTATATATATGCTGTTGTTTTGTTCCACTGTCAATTTAAAAAGCTAAAAGGAAAATATCATATTTTTTTAGTAACGGTTTAGCATCAAATGAGACAAAGGTCACGACATCTGAAGGCATGGTTTATGCAACATATTCCGAAAACTAGTTTTCAAACGAAAACAGTTTCTTTAACAAATGTAAGTGACTTCGTTTCGAGTGTCGTCACAGAATAGCGGTACATCGCACCAAAACAACATTATAATGTTTTGCATTACACAGTTCCACAAGGCAAGTTGCAGCCTCGATCCAAATGTGCAGGTGGGCAGCGCAGTGTCGTGTAGCAGGCCAGATAACATTTCCTCGAATCAACTACTGTTATTGGGTGTTATTTATTACTTACGTGTTGATAACAGTCACTTGTTTTGATTTGGTGTAAGTAAATATGCGAATTACACTGTTTTAAATTGTGAGCCAAGTGATTCTGACCCAAAAGAAGAAAGGCAAAATATACAGAATAAATTTCAAGATGGCTGTTATGACGCACTATAAACACTTTATCATATATTGTTCTGTTGCTCGTGTTTGTTAATGTTGGTGGACTGAAATGTAAAAACCGATCAAGTGCGAGTCGGAGTCACGCAACGAGGGTTCCGTACATATATAGATATATAATAAGTACGTACGGCAAAAAAGTACAACTACATTAAGACATGATTTAGAGATACCTGGAAAAAATCTATTTTACAGATAGACCTCCGGTAAGACACAGCGTTTTATAAAAACATTGTAAATTTTATCGAAATTGGTTTTGAATATCAACAAAAATTAATACCAACTTCAAAATTAAACAAGAATCTTTTAACTACATCAAAGCATGAGCTTTAAAAGACAATCAACAAAATAATGGACATTCAAATGTCTTATTAACATTTGAGTCACGTAGAAGCAAAACCGGTCATCTCATTTGAGACAATTTTACTGAAATTTTATTAAAATATTGTATAAAATAGGGGTATTATTTAGTACTAAAAAGCACGAGGATTCATGTCCAATATTTTTAATTATCCAAGGCCTATAATTTTACACAATGTTTTTAACCGCAGAGAAAAGCGGGTCTTTGAAACTACACGTCAATCTTGTTGGATTTCCAATAAACATATCCATACTTCATTATTATAATGGTATGTCCAAAAAACCTATTGCTTAAGTTTCAAATATTTATTTATTTTACATTTATGTCTCAAAGTGTTAAAAAGTGAAATGGCCGTCTTTATTTCTAACTTATCATAAAACAGTTATTTTGGAAGTCAGTGTCAGCCAACAGCAGTTCAATCCTGCCTTTAACGGTCTCCGGAGTAAGGCGATAGTCCGAAGTAAACACCGAATTAAAATATTGTTTACTTTTTTGTTCAAGTTTGTATATAAATGTCGTTTTTTTGTTTTACCTTTAAATATAATTTCATTATTTGTGTTTATTCAATATAGAACGAACTGAATCATATATGTATGTTACTGTAATTTCAATAACATTATTATAAAAATGATGAAATCTGACTAAAATTAGAAACCAAGGATAAATAAAATGTATAGTAACTAATATTACTAGTAAATTATGTAAACTTCTTTAGTATTTATTACATTATCTGTGGTAGGATTGGGGAAGATTTATGGTACAGCATTACACGTATGCAAATAAAAGGTAACCATATTGTATTATAATTGTGTGAGACTGAACATTTGGAAAAAAAATATTACACCATGTTAACAATACTTAGATCACAACGGAAACTACTTAACTATACGTAAAAGGTAGGAAGTAAAAGTTTATACAGCAAATTTTTAATCGTCGGCATTGTTAAAGGACGTAAAAGGATTCAGAAAATCTTTTATGATCGTTAATGTAAATATTGTAAATTTATTTTTTTAGTTACATTTTCCCATTAAGGGAAGGCAAAGGGAATAAAACCCATACAGCCATGTCGTAAATAATCATTTTACAATGTCTTCGTTCGTTCTATATTAATGATATACATACATTAAAAACTAAGAACATTTAAAAAGGCCGAAGCCACGTCTTTAACAATTCCAATTTTTAATTACTATTTACAACAATATATTACATTGTTTGTACACATACTATTAAGCCATTAAGGCCATGGCCATGTTTTAAATAGGTATTACAAATTACAAGTCCTAGGAGGCCGAAGCCAAGTTAGCCAAGTCATGAAGTCATACTTATTTTAATAATAATCAAAAAGCTTACAAAGTCAGCTTTACTAATTTCAAATCTTATAAATAAAACCGTAGACAAAGAATGTAATCTTTGTCTACGGCTAAGAAACAAAAGTCTTTAAGAATTCTATGATGGATGACAGATGCATACAATTGATACAATACATTTGATGAACATTAAAATTCCTATGATTATTATTTCTTTTTTTTACAAAATTTTAAATTAATTTTAGATAAATTTAGATAAATATTGTAAATGTAACTGTTGAGGACAGAACTTTGTAATATAATACTTAAGTTTATGTTTGTCTATAGTTTTAATCTTGGCTCTATTCCTGTCACTTTTCGCTTGTTACTTCACTTCTATAAATTCTCTTGTAAATCTTTTATAAATATATTCCATTCCTTCCAAATCGGCCTTTTCCTTGCTGTCCACGACAGCTGGTTCAGATCCGGCTCGAAGGACCAGGATGTCGTGGACAGCAAGGAAAAGGCCGATTTGGAAGGAATGGAATATATTTATAAAAAATTTACAAGAGAAGTTATAAAAGTGAAGTAACAAGCGAAAAGTGTCAGGAATAGAGCAGGCAGAGATCATAGATTTCTACTTACTAAGATCCAAAAATTGTTCCTTAGCCTCCTCGACCTTTTTTAATTGTTTCGTGCACGCTCGTCGGTTACGGACATTTCAGAATAATTGCTGTTAAATTTATATGTTCATATTATGCCACAAGGCGAATCATGGGTTACCTATTAAATTATTATTTATTATATTGTCATACCCATGTTATTAACTAATAAATAAATAGAAATATATGTACGTATAGCAACACTGTCAGACATAAAGTTAAGTGCATTCTGTGTTCGAGTGGTTCACTGTCAAAAATATTATAAAAAATATAATGTAAAATATAGCCTTCACAATAACATTTTCTTGTGTATATGTATACAACCACAAACCAATATTAAACTGATTACTTAAATATATATTTCACCATTCATTTATTGACACTCCGTTATTCATAGATTTACTATACACTGACTTTAAGGCCCTTCTCCCATTACGATATTTGTAGAATACGATACTCGAGTAGAATACTAGTTGGATACTTGCTCGCTACCCGACGCTCGCATATTACGCTACTAAAAAATGACTATATTCCTCATTTGTGCAAACTCGTTTTTTGTGGACGGACTTATGTCGAGCGACTATACGTACAAACAACTTTCCGCAGTTTGTTCCCATTCACCCCGCAAATCCTATTCACCACGTTTTACGGTATGTGTACAAACAAAAAAAAAACAACCTGTTATTTGAAATTTGTTCCCAATTTCTGCTCAATTCCTATCTATTGTATTTTTCCGCATGTACTCAGGTAATTTGTAATTATATAAGCACGCATGTTTTTCAACTTCTTGTGCAAACTTAATATTTGTTTCTTGCTCCGCCGCCATCTTGTCGAAACGCACGAGACAAGACTCATAAGCGACCAACACGGTGAGTCGCGCGATACTAGTGGCGGACGCGTAGGATACCGGTATCGTAGTGTGCGAGCCTGCATTCAAATGTATGGGAGATACTTCGCGGTGACAAGTCTTCGAGACTTGCAAGATACTTGAATCGCATGTGCGTATCGTAATGGGAGAAGGGCTTTAGTATATCTATACTTTTACTATTGTTTACGATTTATAAACTCTTAACCTACTGACCAAATACTCGTACAGACAACATGTTCAACATTTTCACGATAAGATTTATCTTATCATGTTCCTGTCTGATAAAATAAATGACATTTGACATTACAATCGACTGATAGTAATAACTTTCTCCGGGTTTCCAGACTATCACAATCCGGCAAACAATTTTTTAGTTATTTTTATGTTTGTTTTATTTTTACTGAGTTTGAGATTTCACCTCGGATTCAGGTGTGGAAATACAGTTTGTCGCTAGAGAATAACACAAGTGAACCGCATAGAAATGATTTGAAACTCGGGCAAGAATATAGACTAGTTTGTCAATAAATAGGTACAAAAATATCAGTCCCTACGTATATGGGAAGTGTGGACACTTGGAACCGGATGTAAGGCGGATGGAGCGCGGATTCTTGTCGCTTCTACGAAAATGACTCACTGCCGCTCGATCTACGCGAGCCCAATTGTAATTAGGATTCAGGTGATTCATTTTATTTACATAAGCTCAGTCGGTGTTAGTTTAGTTTGCCAATCAGCCAGTACAGAGCCAACCATCCGTGTCTAGTTGATTCATATTTCTTACATTGTTTTTGCAACCAACTTCTGTATGTAATCGCTCCAAATTTGACACCGCTGTTTCAATCACATTTCGTTGAGCAATTTCGTTTTTTTTTTTTTTTTTTCTTTGTTGAAGTTTGAATAATTTTAAAATATAAAGTTACACAGTCCACAGCATACAGCATCAAAAGAGACTTTATTTTAATGGAGAAAGAACTAAATAAGCAAAGCATGTTAACAGCCCGTTTTGGATCGTCGTACTTAGCGAATTTGGTCAAGCTGTTAGCACTGTTCAGTTGTTTGCTGAAACGCCACAAAGAATTGAATCAATGGAACTGTCCTACAATAATATGTATATTATTTTTAAAATTGCTATGTTTTAATTTAATAATATTACTTAGTTTACATTTAATAAATAAATAAATAATACACTTACACCGATTAGCCTAACCCAAGGTAACCTCTATAATTAAGGCTTGTGTTATAGGATCTAGGGTAACGGATAGACATACATAATATTATGCATATATAAATATTTTTGATAAAAATATATAATATATTAACTACCATTAAGGTACAAATGCTCGCATTCGTCACACAAACATCTGCCCCCACCGGGACTCGAAGCCAGGACCTAAGAGATGGTGACACCTTGAAACCGGTGTACTAATCACTCGAATATGAAGGTCTTCAATTTACTTCAGGTGTATAGGTTCACTTATGCAACATGATCGTGACATTGACAATTATCTAAGAATTGGATAGGCGAAGGTATGAAAATCTAAATAATAACAAAACAAACAAAAAGGCGAATGAACGAAATGAAAGAAATCTCTAAATTTATCAGTGTATCTCTACTATATTATGCATGTATTATACATATAAACCTTTCTTAAGAATAACTATATCCGTTGCGTAATTTTAAAGATCTAACTAACTAAGCATATACATATAGGGACAGACAGACGGCGTTGTTTTAGTAACGTAGTGATGTAGTAATAATAATACAATTATAAGTTTTATCCTTTGTTCTTTTGTTAAAAATAATGTCAATGCATGAAATTACTTCGTACCTAGCCGGCTTAACCATTATGGTGTAAGACTCATAAAGATTAAAAAAAATAATCTCGTAAAGGGATAGGGGATAAATATATTCTGTGAAGAGTGTTGGTAGACAAATTCAGCTTTACAAACCTTTAATTTAATATCTATACGTTATAACTAGAGATCGGATAATCGGATGCATATTTACCTAAAGTTAGTTTAAGACAAAGTATGGAAACGGCTTTTTATTGTTTTGTTAAATAAAAATCCCGGGATTGCGGAATTGGATAGCCGGATGTTTATTTACTTACCTAATTTACTTTTTGACAAAGTATGGAACTGTCTTTTTATTTTATTTCCATAAATAAAAATCCCGGAATTCCGGTACTGTAGAACATTTTGGTAATGCAAAACTAGTCGGTAATATGAGCTCTCGGTCTTTTGAAAATAAATACCACGTGCTAATTTAGTAATTTTCAAACAATGTCACTACGTTAAATTTGCAGTCCCGTATTTTCCCCGGATTTTTATTTAACTTAAATTTTTAAAATGTATTTTAAAAAGCCGCTTCCATAATTTGTGAGCCAAAAATTAACTAAATAAATATGCATCCGATTATCCGATCTCTAGTTATAATACTATCCCTGTGTCCGAATTCAAATTCTAAATATCATGCCCCTATCATGCCTAGATGTTATACATAGATTGTGTTTATTCCATTGACGATAGGTGCGCGTTGTTTGCGAAGCCCGAACGAGGTTGAGTAAATTAACAATCTCAATATGCTATCGTACCTACTATACATAGTCTGTGCCACAAACAAGTTTTGTATTGTTATTCCTGAATCTGTAGATTTCAATTGATAACTTTGTGTATATTTATTAAAATATGTTTCAACTATGTAGTAAATAGTTTTAAATAATAAATTGCTAAACTAAGTTTATAAACGTCATGGATTCAAGTTATTTTTTTTTAAGTTTATGTGAGTGATAAAACTCTTATAAGTACATAAAACATTTTCTATATTTTTCTAAATATAAGTAGAGTTCTGTAAAGATGAACATGTTTGTGTTAAAATTTCTTTTCAAGTTCTACTCGATGTAAAATTTTGAAATTACTCCTTTTTTATTGTAAAAAGATAACAAAACTTAAAAGATCTTTGGTAAGGTAAAATGATGTAGAATGTTGTGTTGTGTAGAACTATATATTATGTAATTAAATAATTGTAAAGTATAACACCTAGTTGTAAAGTATAAAACTTGTTGAATTGAGGGAGAGTAATGTGAACGCAGCAATTCCAAAAGTTTTATACTTTTCGGAACGTATCGTTCTCGCTCTCTGTCAAAAATCTTTGAGTGTGTAAGGTCTGTCTCTCATGTAATAAAATTAAAATAAAAACAATTTAAATGGAGAATTATAGTTTTAATGATAACAAATATCAACAGGAATGCTACTCTAGCGTTTTAGATTATTCGAACTTCAAGGTTTTGTAAAAAAAAACAGATGTCCGAAAAATGGGCTTCATAACACACTGTGCGCAGTAAAAAGGATACGACTGCTATGATGCTGCATCGTAAGAATCGTAACGAAGTGCATAACGCAGCGCTATTTTACTGTCGCGTCTTATGGTTGCTTGCGCATGCTGTACGCGTAACACACAGCTTTGTTACGTGTACTTTGTGTGTATATTCACATATTTATACTTAACTAGCGGACAGTGGCAGTTTTTTGTTCCTAATTATTTTATAGATAATGTCGCACAGCCAACCAAATCCCAAAAATGTCTAAATGACCTATTACATTTTGTGGCTATTCAATTTTGGAACGTGACATTAAGTCCTCCAACGATGTATTCTGTGCTCCAACGCACGCACGCACACTGTTTTGATAGATATGATTGAATTTCAACTATATGTAGCGTTAATAAAGCGCAAATTGACTCTTTGATGGTAGGAACACACCTTCATTGCTTAGACAACAGTGAGTGCTTGCAATTTGAACTTTATACAATAACAATAAAGCTCAATTCGACTGTACGTTTTAGTTAGAAAACGTTTGCATGGGAAAATAAAAGGGCTGTTTTTAGGGTATTTCCGATAATTATTCGAATTTTCCTCATTGTAAAAACTCTCCTTGAACTTCAATGAACATTAACAAAAAAGAATTGGCCAAATTGGTCCAGGCGTTGTTGAGTTATGAGCTTACCAACACATTTTGCGATTCATTTTTATATATAAGATAAGATATTTATACTTAATTATGATTTTAAAATTACTGTCAATACTTTATTCTAACAGGAATGAATTACCATTATTTTAATCCTTAAACACCGCATTTGTCTATTATAGTATGTTACCTATTCAACAGTTGTTAAGTATAACAGGTCTTAAAGTAGGTAAATTGATTTAGTGCCACGGTTATGTTATTAAACCTTGTAATCAATTATGCATTTCTGAATAAAAAAGATTAAATCTATAAATAATAATATGCTATTAAAATTAACGACTTTTTGTAACCGCTTATTAAATAATGCAAATATAAGACATAATTTACATACAATGAAGTAGGTAGTTATTTTCTAGGTTATATCAACTCTTGATCTTATCCAAGTAGGAGTAATAATCTTATCTATTTGCGTTTATCGATAGCGCACTGACATAAAAATATTTTGATAAGTACTCGTACATTTATAAAATTCTTTAGAAATCTACTCATAGAGTTTCTAAAAGTATTTGCTTTATTTCTTTGGTTTTCCTTAATAAAAAAAAATACTAACAGGAAATGGCCAGCTTGATAAAATTAAATTAATACGTTCTTTTAATCGATTTTCGTGACACACGGTCAATTTCGACAGAGAAAAGGTGAACCCTATATGCGTCCCATTAAACAATGCTTAAGCCATTCTATGTGCTACCAGTTCAAGGGTCCTAATCGCCCCAACGTAGGGAAGACTCGACCCCTGTGTGCGACGTATATAAGCCGAGATAATGACCAGCTACTGTCGGTTCCTATATTCTAAACTAGTTTTATGGAATCATAATCGTTCACTGTACCGTTTATCCAATACCTTCTTTACCAAAAGGGCACACGGGGCCCGTGCCCAGGGCCCCCATTCTCAGGGGGGGTCCGAAGAGCCTACAATTTCTCTCACACATTTATTCTTAAAACTTTTTTGTCGGACACATTACACATTACTTTTTTTTCGCAAATTACTAACATTATACGGTATTTACTTGGCATATACTACGCCATTATATCAAGGAAGACAGACGGTCCAAGAGGGCTCATTTCTATCTGCAAGCTGAGGCCGAGAGACGCCTATGGATTTGTAGTTCTGGTTTCCAACAACTGTGGCACGCTAACTGTGGTGTGCGTGACACGCTACTGTCGAAATTGCTTAATCAGTAATGTTATTTTAGTGCGGTATTCCAACCGCGGGATGGCGCGAGCATTACTTATTTACTGAGCATAACAAACAAATTTTAAAAATGTTAGTATAATTCGCGGTTTTTACTTTCCAAACGGGCCTCTAATTCTTGTGTGCCCAAAGGCCCCAGCTTAATTTAAGATGGCGGTGCGTCCATCTTTGTCTTCTACTCAACCATTATCTACCACCCTATAATCTACTCTAGTTGGAATATCGATACTCTAGAATTGATGTCTTTTATGTAATCCTTATTATTCCTCTATCCTGTTACATGCCATTCATCATTCATATTTCGCATTACCTTTCCAATTTCAATAAATGTCAAAATTAATCTATCCGTAGTGCAATCTCATAACTATACTGAAGATAAAAGGAGGATGCCCGGTGATAACTACTGAAATGATTTCAACGAAAATGGATATAGGGGTAGTTTGAAACCCGGAGAACGACATAGGCAAAAGTCGGGAAAATCTGATATAAACATCTGACAATTTGATGCAATTTGGTAAGAATATAAGATAATTTTCACCGGGAGAATTTCTTTTGGAAAATCAGAAATAACGCGGGCTTAAAACGCGGGCGGGCAGGTCAGGAAAATCTCATTTGTACATTTCAGACTTAACCCTGGGTTTACCGATTCTCGCGATTCGATGGCCTGTGCCGAGACATAATGATTTCAAAGTCAATAAACTAATTAATAGCGAAATAGTCCCTCTGACCACCACTAAAGGTATGTAAGCTCAGCAATGGCTAACCATACACATGATTCTGCGCACGGAACCACCGAGAATCATTTATTTTCCTACTACCTGATGTCACCTTTATTATTAACACATATTTGTTAACAAACCAAATTGAATTTATTATGCAAACTTTTTATAATTTACTTACAGCAACAATTTGAAAACTGCGCCTCAATAAAAAGCAATGAACAACAGTCGTCTGCATAAAAAACCTGCGCTCTGAACGCTCAGGGCTGCCACTGATTAGAACTTAAGGTGTTTTTAAAATTGATTTGCTGCTTTCATACAGTTTCCTTCACCGTCAGAAATATAAAATGGAAGAAATATAAGAATTGTATCTTAAATTCATAAAGTTGATGTGTTCGATTGTTTGGTGAATTGCGCTAATGTCGGTATTATCGGTACTGCTACTACATTACTCTCTACACCACCTAACGATTGACTGACAGATACTCGTACACATTGTACATTAAATTGTATAAATTAAAAAAAAAACTGAAGACTATGGTATGAATAAATCTATAACGTATTCCGCCGTAAAAGAAGGGTTTGTATTGACATCTTTTCCCAGAGGTTGCGCACCTCTGATCAAATATTTACAGGAGGAGAGTAAAGGTGATATTTTTATAGGATTATTTGTAGTATCCATTAAGTTGACAACCCTGAGATTAAGTAAAAAATAACATAACACTGGTGACCTCGAGACTCGGCTTCTTCACCTTGAGCGGCGTAAACATCACCTATTTTTAACCGGTGATTTATGAATCTAATGAATAAGTGATCAGGAAGTGACCGCGCCAGCGTTGATTTTCTCAGTCTTACTAATTGCGCCTGCACGACCCGGGGATTGTGATAAGCTGCTGATAATTTTATTTAATTGTAAACAATGTTATGCTATGTTTTTACACTTATTTATTTATTGCTAGTCACGTGGATTCACAAATACTGCACCGCACCATGTCCTGAGGAGCAGTCGCTCTCACTGCAAGCTATAGGATCCTTAAGACCAAGGCTTTTAGCTGAGTTTGGTCGGTACGTCCCACGGTGGAGCCGCCTCAATCGGTCTAGAGCAATGATTCCCATAGTGGTGTCCATGAAATGAAAATGGGGGGATACGATAATGAATCTCAACATATACTGATAGTACCTATATACTTGCATTATACTATCTTCTAATATAAAGACATATACATTACAAAAGTAATTATGTAAGTTGTAGGATTAAGGCATTTAATATCAGGTAAGTTAGGTAATGAATTCCTCTAAAACTAAATTAATGACAAACGCAGAAAAAATCCCTATCATTGAATATGTAGATAATGGCACTAACATAGAATATGTAGACGAATACACCTGTCTCGGCCAAATAATATCGCCAAAAGACCTTACAACAAAAGAGATAAACAACAGAATCAATTTGGCGTGGAAACGATACTGGTCACTAAAAGAAATAGTGAAAAATCCTCAAATAGAACTCAAGACAAAGAGAAAAATATTTAAATCTTGTATGCTGCCTATTTTAACATATGGATGCCAAACATGGAGTTTAACTGAAAGTAACATGCGCAAACTAAAGACCTGCCAACATAGTATGGAAAGAAGCTTCTTAATAAAATAAGACTTGAAACCATTCGTAAGCAGACCAGAGTAACGGATGTAACATACTGCATAAAAAAACTGAAGTGGAGATGGACAGGTCACATGATGAGGAACAAAAAAGACAAATGGGTTAAGGACGTTACTGAGTGGTATCCAAGGCAATACAAAAGGAGAAAAGGAAGACAGCGTCGTCGGTGGGAGGACGACATAAAAAGAATTGCAAGAATTGGGTAGACGACAATTTTTTAAATTCTGTATATAATAAGAGTACTCTTTTAAGTGAGAAATATTGTAGAACCTACAGTACACCTGCACCTATTACTTTTGAAGATACATCGCCATGTTTGCGGCGCTGTCGCGGGTCGCTCAAAAACGCTCCATACTAAAAACACTGCAGTTGTGACGTCATAACTCAGTAAACTCGCCTAATTTGTATGAGCGTATAAACAAATATTAAAATAACTTTGTTATTTGTACGTTTATAGGTATACTTTCCATATAAAAAAATGTTACATTTAATGTGAGAATGCTAGAAATGTGTTCGTTTCATTAGAATTACGTAAATAATAATAGCTCATTTTTTAGAAATCTAAAAACAATATAAATTAATAATTAAACTGAAATATCTATATTGACATACTTTCATGAAATATAAATTGCTCAAATCAGATAATTATAGTATAAAAATGGCCATAATCAGTTGTAGTCGTCTACCCTAGAGAAGGAAGACGCATGATCGCATGCTATGGCAAGCTTTAGGGGAGCTTCCCTATGCTGGGAAGCAAGACAATCTTCGTGGAACCGGTGTCAATTATTGAAAACATGTATTAAAATAATATTATTTTGTAAGATTAATAAAGGCTATCATTATGAGTTGGGTCTACCCAAAACCGAAAAATATGGCAAAGGGTCTACAACACAAACAAGTTTGGGAACGTCTGGTCTAGAGTGTGACATAAGGTATCCAAGAGGATTCTCAACTTCTGCTCTCTTGAGGGAATAAAATACACAGATATAAAATGGTTCTACCAAAACGTTGTACTCGTGACACCGTACAAAGGCACTGCAATCTTGAGAGAGTTATTAAGAGAAAACTTTTCTGTGAGATACCGTGAGATCCTTAATTACAGCCTGAACCTTGGCTATCAAGTGCCCTACGGGCCTACGGCTTTGATGAAGGATTTATCATATACAAACAAGTGGTAGCTATTACACTAGTGTAAGTTCATTTCGCTCCGAGTCTACGTTTGGTTATTGCAATGCCAACTTCCCACCCCGTACTTCCTGGTGTATTTTGTTTCATTCCCCTATAATTCCGTGAAACATTAAAAGATATATGTACATGGTAGGTAGTGGCCACTTCGTCTGTCAGCAATCCACTTAAGGTTCATAATTCTTTGAACGACAATCTTGGTCCCTCTGTGGATTACGTATAAGGCACAAAGTAAGCGGCCAGGTTTCTGTTTATGGTATAAACCCCGCTTCGCATTACATATTTAACTTTTAATGTTACACGATATTATTATTGAATGAAACAGATAATACAAAAACACGGGATGGAAAGAGATAGCGTTGCGTTAGCCAATCGTAGAATCGGAACGTCTTCACTCTCTCGCTATTTCTATGCCAATAGTCCTGCACCAACTACTCGAGATTGATCGATACAGTTTCTTTTACTTTTCTCTCAGGTGAGACAGGCTGAGAATGGATACGACTATGATCAAGTACCACGGTGCTTGTTTCAGTCTTCAAACTAATCGAGGAGCCTCTACAGGAATAACCAAAATCAAAATCAAAATAATATTTATTCAACATAACCTTTACAGGCACTTATTGACGTCAACAAACAAAACAAAAAAAAGCTTAAATAATAAAAAAAAAAACAAAAACCTTGTCCGTACGTACGAATAAGGAAAAAAAAAAAGAAAAAATATATTGACTCGACACCTGTTCGGAAATTGGGAGAGCCTTCTCGAGAAGAACAGGCAAGAAACTCTGAAGGTCTATTTTTTATCTCCTCTTTTCAATGTTAATAATTATAATAATATAATATAAAAATACAATATAGTATAAGATACAATCATACCTAATACGATTACAGTCGTATGTTTGTTTACATACACATATAAAATAATACAATATTATAAATAATGTTGTTACCAAACATGGCTCTATGAATAGTGTCCCTATTCCCAAATACTGTGATCATTTAGATAGTCACTTACTTTATAATAACCTTTACTCATGAGTGTATTTTTGATATGGATTTTAAATTTATATAAAGGCAAATCAATGACACTTTGCGGAAGCTTGTTAAACATAGTAGTAGTAGTATATATACATTTCCCCAAGAACGAACAGCTAGTTTTATGGAGTCTGAACATTGGAACCTACAGACTAAATAATAAATAGGTAAATCAAGATGGCGACCGCACCGCTAATACCGTATCTACATAACATTATTGCAAGAAAGTTTGTTTTGAGATGACGTGCAATATAACATATGAAATTGTTGTTTTCTTTTATTTCATAGATGTACGCTTACTTAATAGCCATTATGTTATATAACGTATAGTGCTTACTTTATGATGCATCACATTTTCACAACATAGGAAACAAATCTTTGAAGTAACGCCAATTTATGTGTTCCTGAATTTTTCCTTTTTTGGATATGTGTGTATGTGTCGTAAAGTTAGGTTTTTCGGTTATCAAATCACCAAGAACTGCAATTTTATAGCTTCTATTAAATAAAATGAATAATAAAATAAATATGTCTCATATTACATGAATTAGCCTAGGCCATAGTAGAGATGAAACGATACAAGAAAATATGAGTACTTGCTCGATACTTTACTTCCGATACCAAGTACTTTTTACTCTATTTTTTTAAACCACGTATCGAGTAGGTATCGGTTAATAGTACATACTTATATTAGTATATACCAAATTCAATATTTCACATTAGCATTGATTATGAAAATATTTACCTTAAATTAAAGTTTTTCAACGCATCCATTTTTCGCTTTCGCTTAACAGACAAACATTTAGAAAAAATGATATTTTGAGGAAGGGCTATACAAAAACAGAATTATAGAAGATATACAATTTTAAAATATTCCATAAATTATTCGATAAAGGTAATTATTGATATTTTTCACCCGATACCGAGTAAGCTTTACAACCGATATTGTATCGAGTAAACGTATCGATACCTCAGCGGTATCGTTTCATCCCTAGCCCATAGTGAGTACTAGTAAGGTGTGTGTTATTAGATCTAGGTAACGCACAGACAAACATATATTAATTATACACAGAAATATATTTGTTTTTTTTTTAATAGAACTGTATATAAACAACCATGAGTAAGACACAATCGCTCGTATTCATCACACAAGGGTCCGCCCCCACCATGTATGCAGGTTGCTTCACTATGTTTATTTCACCGTAGGAGTATCAGATATGTAAAATCAGAAAAACGAAAACACATTAATGTAGACACAATACGCGAGAACGACCCCGAGTCCTCTAAATCATTCGATTCGTAAACCAGTAGACACTACAGAGCCACCGACGTTCTGGAGCCGACGTTATGGAAACCTTTTTTTTTTTTTTTTTCCCCTGGAAAATGCATTAAATTGCATACCCCGGCTGTGGCGAGCCGGCGGTTATGTGGGGCTCTCCTCCCCAGAAGGGGGAGGCCTACCCACTAAAAACCTCAGGGATGGCCTTCCTCAGGCATGTAGGGAGCCCCCGGGAACATCAAGCTCCTTCCGGGAACCCCCAGCCTCCGCTCCCCCGTCGACACAGGGGAGCCCTCCTCGGGGGAGGCTTACTACCTCCCCGGTCTCCTCTACCGACGACGCCCCCCGGCCACGGAAGGGGCGTGGTCCATCCCGGGTCGCCGTAGCGGTCGCGACTTCCTCGCGCCCGCCGGCGACCCGCGGCGGCACCGCAGCTGTGCTACTGAGCCCGGCGCCGCCTCCTTCGAGCGGGATCGGCCATCTCCCGACCCCGCTCGGCAGCCTCCTTCTGGAGCATCACTGCTTCACAGAAGGAGGCCACAGCCCTCCAGCCTCCCTCGTCCGCCAGCATTGCCGCAATCAATGCCGGCGGAGACAGATCTCGCCCGATCTCTGCGACCAAGACTCGGCGCTCGGAGGCCCACGCGGGGCACTCCGCCAGCGTGTGCTGGGCCGAGTCAAGGTCGGATGCACAGTGGTGGCAATGTGTCGATCCCTCCCGTCCTATTCGACACAGATACTCACCGAAGCAGCCGTGCCCGGTGAGTATCTGAGTCAATCGGTAGGTGACCTCCTCCTTCCCGTGGAGCCAAGCTTCGAGGTGCGGGAGAACGGCACCGACGGCCCGCTGGCGCGCGCAGATCCGTAATTCGAGCTGCGCACGCCAGGCCGCCACAATCCGTCGGTGCCACTCCCGCTTAGGCACTTCGCGCGCGGGTTCCAGGGCGCTCCCCCCATCGCTCCCCCGGGACGTTATGGAAACCTAAAATGAATAACTATAAAAAAGCTTAATTTAGGAAATTGTAGCATAAAATCGATATAAGATACTATTGTATCATTTCAAATTAAGGACTATAAAGTGAATACAATTATTTACAATAGACATTGTACAATTTCTATATGTCAATCGTACTATCATCAAATTAACTTTTTCCTGAATTTTAATTTCCATTTTATTAAATTTCCTGAATTTCAATTGTAGGTCCACTATTAGGCATGAACGTTGTATCTAGTACAAAGTTCAACAATTAATTAACACAACAGTTTAATTAATAACGGATACAGTAAATCAACATGGCGAGCCCTCATAAATAGGTCACAGACTACATTTTAATTTCAACAGCTGTCTGATCATATGATAACGCCGCGGCGTATTCTGTACACTATGCCTTTGCGTTAAGGTCCTAATTGTTCTGTGGTGATCCCGGAGCAGCAATTTAATCAATTCCGGACATCGCGTGACTCATGGCTGTAATAATTGTACTTTAGCAATGACATTGGGGCTCGTTCTTTGTGTGGAAAGTGCACGATAAAAACCACATATTCCAAGCCTTATAATAGAACTGAGTTGGCAACTCAGCATCGGTGGAAATTTTATATCAGCACAGGCCTTCCTGTCATGTAGCAATGTATCGACGGTCCCTACGTATAACAGGATAAGTCTAAAACTAAGGTTTACAAGAGAGTGAAATGAAAAGTCAAATCGTCCTAGAATTAAAAATACTTTCAGCTTTGAATATATTGTTTGCGTAATGTGTTATTATAGTTAGACATTTTATAAATGTTTTTAAAGATATTTAATTTATGTACATTTTCTATAAAAAACAGACAGATGACCGTTTTTATACCGTTATTGAAATAAAGCCACATCAGACAAATCTTAGATAACCGTTTGTACGTAAGAAGAAATAATGCATTTTTTTTTATGATAAAAAGCTAGTATTACCTGTATAAAAAAAAAAATATAATTATTTGTTTACAATGGTACCTTAAACATCTCTAGATCTTTAAGCAACAATATAAAAAATTAATTAATGAACACCGTGAATGACGTTAAGTTTGACAAGACCGCGCTTGCGATCTTATATATGTCTCAGCAGTCAAGAAAACATAAGGAAAACTCAGAGGCGAACCCATGTGTTTTTCAACAAGTCCACTGTTTCCGTGTGATTTGCAAATCAAGTTGACAATCACCTGGTAATACTGATTTATTCTATTGTTTGTCTATGGTTTCGGTAACAGCAACTGATACATCATTTCTATTTATAGTAATAAATAATACGTGGAAAGTCACAAGAAAGACTTTCCACAGACTAAATATTGTTGACTCTCCTTCGTGGGCGAAGTATATCTTTCGTGCCATATCGAATAATACATTATTTCGTATTACACAGGTATTCTTTATTCAAAATTATGACATGATCGCCATGGAGTACCGCAAGGAGTTCTAAAGTTCATGGAGTACGTAGAATTGAGTCCACTGTACAAATATAAATGCTTAACACTTGACCTATGTAAATCTTACGTGATGGCAAATAAAAAAATATTTATGCAAGCTCGCGGTGTTGATTTACTGTATCCGTTTATTATCAGACGATTGTGATAATTAATTGATGCTGTACTTTGTACTAGAACGATCATGCTAAGAGTTGAAATAAAATACAAATTGAAAATTTCTTTGATAAATATTTGCATGGCTGTAGTCATTAAAGGGCCGAATATTTTTTACTACGAGAAAATTTCAGTATTAATTAAAAAAAATAACGACTGTTAAGTATGATGACTAGAGATCGGATAATCGGATGCATATTTACCTAAAGTTAGTTTAAGACAAAGTATGGAAACAGCTTTTTTCCGTGTGCAGTTGCCAGACCTGCCATCGGACGCGTCCCCGGGTTGCGGATAGGGGAACGCCCCCCAGATATGGGGGGTATCGGCTTCGGCCGGCGCGGACAGAAACTGGCTGGGGTGGGAAGCTCGTAGCCCTGCACGTAGTTGCAGGGCTGTGAGGGCTGTCGCCCTTCGGGGCGAGGGCTGCGAGGAAGAAAACCTCTATAAAAAATTACCTTGGAGGGGGCCATTGTGGGCCAACGTCGGTGGTTGTTCGGCAGAAATGTCGGGCATCCGCGGCGTAGGGGCGGACTCGCCACCCGCCTCGGTGATACCGTTACCAGCATCTGTGCCTCAACTACCCACCGGTGGCTCCGGGGGGTACGTCGCGCAGTTTGCTGGCCGGGGGGCTTGCCTTAATTGGCTGGCCCGCGGGAAGGAAAACCCACTAAAACCCAACAGCGAAGTTGCTAAAAACCTGTGAGTACCGGCCGACCCTCACAGTATATAGGCTTACCCGGGTGCAGGGGGCACCGCCCGGGCGGACTTTCATTTCCCCCATTTTCGTGGGACCAAAATGAGTCAAATTTAAATACCAAAATTGAGGAGAAGGAACGTGGACGGAGTGGTCTCCGAGAGAGGAGCCAATCGAGGAGCTCGAGGGAGTTTGTCTGCAGATCTAGGTCTGCCTCCATTATAGTGAGGTCGAGGGCTAGGTCTGCAGCCAACACGGAGGAACCAACATCTTGCCCTGCTGACCAAGCGGGGCAAAAACGAAGACTGGAGGAGTCTGGGTCTTCCAGCGACTCGGTGAGATCGATGATCTCTTTCACCGAGTCGAACGTGGCAGAAGAGACGTCGCACGCTGACGACGCCTCTATTAAAAAGGGCCGGAAGAGTCAGCGCAAAAAGAAGAAAAGTGCTTCCGGCCCTGGAGATGAAGACAGCGACGGGTCAACCGCAACCAACATCTCGCGAGACTCGTCGCAGGGACGCAACCGCGGACGCGGCCGCCCGCCGACGACCGGCGAGTACGTCGGGTTGGCGCAGGCCAAGCGGGAGCTGGCAGCGGCCCAACGCTTGGAGGATCAGGTCCGCCTCGACAAAGAGGTGGCCGAAGCTGAGAAGAGGGCGTACGAGACCGGTCTCGCTTTTACGAAACCAGGGTCTCCGCCGGAACCAGTACATCGGAGAGGTCAGCGCTGGAGCTCGAGGAGGTGGTGGGGGCTGATTGCCAAGTCATCCTTGACGTGGCGAGAAAGTCCTCGCACCTCAGCGGGCCTTACGTCAAGGCGCTCAAAAATGCGGCGGCGTCCATCGGGGACTGCTTCAGGGAGGTCGCCCGGAAGCACATCCCCGATGATTCACGGAGATTAAAAGAGGAGAACGAGGCCCTCAGGCGGGAGTTGGAGCAGCTGCGGAAGGATGTAGGCGAGCTGACCTACGAGCTGAGGGCCCTCAAGACGGCGGCACCACCTGCTGCGCCGTCTCCAGCGGTGACGAGAGCGGCGTTTCCGCCCCCCGGAGCGAAGGAGGAGTGGCTCCGGGAGGCTATGCTCCAAATGGGCGGGCTTATCAATGCCCGCCTAGAAGGGATAGAGGGCAGGCTTCTGCCTGCCCCGCGACTCCGTCCGCCACTTGCGGCGGACAAAAGGGCGCCTCAAAGCGCCCCGTCTGACCGGCCGGTCACCTCGGCGATTCCCGCCAAGGTCATAGGTGGTCGGCCGAAGAAGGGGACGCCTGCCCCACCAGCAGCTCCCTCCGCCTCCCGAGAGACCCCGGCGCCGACTCCGGCGCCCAGGAATCTCCCGGTCGAGGCCGAGTGGACGCAGGTGGAAGGCGGGCGGAAGAAGCGCCGCAATAAGCGCAGAGGGGCCCAGATAGCCCCTCCCGTCGAGCCGGAGCCCGCTAAGCCCGCCGCACCGCGAAGTTTCGCTGCAGCGGCGAAGGCTACCCCGCGCGCTCCGGTTAAGCGCGCCCCAGCCGGCCCAGCCCCAAAGGCGAAGCCGGCTGCAGCGCCGCCCAAACTGGTCCCCCCCAAAACGGCCGCGGTGATTATATCACTGCGCCCCGCGGCCGTCGAGAAGGGGGTGACCTACTCCGACGTGTTAGTGAAGGCCCGCAAGTTCATAAATCTTGCGGACCTAGGCATAGAGAAGCTGGCCCTTCGCCAGACCCTTACCGGCGCCAGGTTACTGGAGATCCCTGGCGCCGAGGCGGCGGAGAAGGCCGACAAGCTGGCCTCAAAATTGGAGGAAGTGGTAGGCGACGACGCGAGGATCGTCCGGCCCACGAAGTGCGTGGAGGTGCGCATCTCGGGGCTGGACGAGTCTGTGACGGAGTCCGAGCTGGCCGGCGTCATAGCCGCAAAGGGCGGCTGTGGCGCGGGCCAGATCTCAATAGGAAAGATTCGGTCTGGTCCGGGTGATCTGGGCACCGTTTTTGTGCGGTGTCCAGTCGCTGCGGCCCGGGCGATCTCGGAGGGGAGGCTCCTCGTAGGCTGGAGTTCGGCCCTGGTCAGGGTACTGGAGGCCCGCCCATTGCGGTGCTACCGGTGCCTTGGCACGGCCACGTAGGCCAGAGGTGCCCCTCCGAGATCGACCGGAGCAGCCTCTGCCGTCGGTGTGGCCAGGAGGGCCACATGCGCTCCGATTGCACATCGGAGCCACATTGTGCGGTTTGCGCGGCCGGCAAACGGCCGTGCAACCACGTCATGGGCGGGCGTAGGTGCAACCCCGCCCGGACGAAGGGCAGAGCGGCCGCCCTCCAAAAGAGGTCGGCCCCCACACCGGCGGCGCAACAGCGCGGGGGGGCTGCGATGGAAATGTAATCCTAACAGCCCCCTCTGCCACCACGGGGGACGACCCTGGCGCCCTGGCATTTTGCTGTGGGCGTAGGGGAAGTCCTCCCTCCTGACGGCAACCAGCGGGGCCGGCCACCGGGAAGGCCCACCCTGCATTGCACCGGTTGCTGTCAGTCGGCGATCCCCCGGATGCCCCGGGGGATCGACGGCCTCCCCGGCCCACCGGGGAGGCGAGCGAGTGGCTCACCTCTGGTGAGCCGACGCCGATGGGGTCGTGGTAGTGTCCTTACGGGTTCCCATGGCCCTGTCACGCCGCGGGCAGTTCTCCTCGGCGCGTCTGGCGGGATGTCAGATGCGCCGTCGATCGAGCGCTCGCGGCAGGCGTCAGTGGAGGGGCATCGCTGAGGTTTTTAGTGGGTAGGCCTACCCCCCTTCTGGGGAGGAGAGCCCCACATAATTCTGCGCTTTTCCCGGGGTGCAGGGTATGCAATTCAATGCATTTTCCTCAGCGATAACAAAAAAAAAAAAAAATGGAAACAGCTTTTTATTGTTTTGTTAAATAAAAATCCCGGGATTGCGGAATTGGATAGCCGGATGTTTATTTATTTACGTAATTTAGTTGTTGACAAAGTATGGAACTGTCTTTTTATTTTATTTCCATAAATAAAAATCCCGGAATTCCGGTACTGTAGAACATTTTGGTAATGCAAAACTAGTCGGTAATATGAGCTTAAAAACAGTTAGTTTCAGTTTCCCGTGTGATTTGTGAGTAGGTATATAGAGTTTTAGAGGAAGAAAGTCGAGTGTTAAATAAAACAATAAGTACATACAAAACTTTATATTTTAAAAAGCCGCTTCCATAGTTTGTGAGCCAAAAATTCGCTTTAGGTAAATAATAATAATAACTTTATTTCATTGCCGACAGAACACACACACAAAGCAAACGGGTATAACAAAGACATCACATTAAACAAAAGCAGTAAACGCGATATATACAATAACATGAAAATATAGACACACAAAGTATAAAATACAACATAAAACACACTATAGTACACAGACAATGACTTAAACTATATGTTATACTTTTAATGATGTAAACACAAGTGCTGGGTGTGGTGTGTGTGTGCGCCGCAGCAGGCGAAATAAGGCGATAGCTCAGCATAGTATTTACTTGATTTTCAGCTGTAACCTTAGTGTTTGAATATATTTATACTCAGAGTGCTCAAATAGTGGACCACCTACATATATAGTAAATTATGCATCCGATTATCCGATCTCTAATGATGACTGAAAACGAACAGAAAAAAATTACTGTAGGTATGTTCGTAATTCATACAAACAGAATAAGCAAAGCTAGGGAAGCTAGCTTGCGACAAAGGATATATTTAAGCTTCTCGCCTCTGTAAGTACGCGGCTGGCATCACTTTAACGTTCTCGCCGTTTCTAACGCATATGGCCTCTTTTATGACCGAGCGCTTTACGGCGCCGTCTCCTGAGGGTCAGTTGTTCTCACTACAAGCCGTAGGACCAAGGCTTAGGCTCAGTCTGATCGGTAGATCACATCACATCGGTCAAACCGCCTTAATCGTCTGGAGTCCGACATAACGTTGGTCGCTCCTCTCCTGAGAGGAAAAAACTACTGGCATCATCCATAGATTAAAACCTAAATCAATCAAGTATGTAATTGTGTAATTCCGAAAGAATATCTGTTGAATTTTGTATTATTCATAGTCCCATGATCGCACTCCTTCAGAGTATTCTGATGGGGGTCAAAAAACCAAGCTTAGGTACAAATACAGAGTATACGAGGATACGAGCTTCGAAAACAATACATGCTCGTTTATTGATGTGAACCTTCATCTGATTGACATGTTCTCATGACTACAATAGCGAGGTCGTGGATCTCTGAATTCAGGAAGTTGCTTCAAGGTCTTGTTGAGGCATCTGTCTGTATTTAAACTTTAGAATTATTTAAAAAGATTTTGAAAATAACAAGGAAATAGAAACACACATCCAAATATGTGTATTAATTTTATCACTTTGGTGTTATTTTTCGAGTTTCATTGGTGAAATATTTGAACATATCCGTTCGGCAATTAGAATTTCCGTCGTGAATTAAGTGGCTACGAACACAGACTACTTAATCACCAGGTTAGTAACGAGTTGAATTTGACAGTTACTGATGTGATGGCACTACATTCCTTGTTTTGTACCCGTTTTAGTTAGTTTTAATTTAAAATTGGGATTGTAATTATACAATTCAAACGTTTAATCGTTTTAATTCATATCATTTTAATTAATATCACGTTAATAATTTACCGTTTCTCTATTTTAAGACAAACTGTCGTACTGTCCTTATTGTATTTATACATATGTGTGTGTGTCTGATCCAAATATGTTTCTATTTAATTCAGTCTCATTCGCAAATATATATAGTTTTCAATAAAACAACTAAGAAAGTTATCCCGTAAATACCTCGAGATCTGATATTAGATCCCGAAATTTCAAAACTGAGCATTCAGGCACTCTTTAATACGTTAATCGTTAATTATTACCATTAATGTACTAACTGGCACCTGACAACATATCAACGAACAGATTAACTCTAGTTATTTTTATAAGTTAGACGATCAAATTTTTTACAAATTTTTACAACTTTTAAGGAGTAATGTATTAACGTGAACTTGTGTTAACGGAACAGAACAGAAATGAGGTGATACGGCAGAGAACCAAAGTCATCGACATAGTCCACAGGATTAGCAAACTGAAGTGGCAGTGGGCTGGCCATGTTAGCCGTAGAACCGATGGCCGTTGGGGCAAACGTGTTCTAGAGTGGATACCGCAAAACGGCAAACGTAGTGTAGGACGTCCTCAGGCAAGGTGGAGTGATGATTTGCGCAGGCGGCAGGAGCTGGATGCGAGAAGCCGAAAATAGATCTCAGTGGCCTACACTCGAAGAGGCCTATGTCCAGCAGTGGACGAAGAGGGGCTGATGATGATGATGATGATGATGTATTAACGGAACTGTAACGCTTTAGCGATTAACGTATTTAACTTAACCGGCTAAATTTACTTATAACTTAAATTATTTACACTGTTACAGACTAACATAGTTACAATATTTTATTTCCTCAAACAGATTACGCTGTCCCAATGCCAACATTATTACTAAAAAATACTCAACTCACTATTATAAAGTTTATCACATGGGCTTGGCTGTATGGACGTAGCCTTGGCCCGCTTGGCTTAAAGGACGATACGCACGCAATTATATTCGACGTTCGGTAACAACGAATTTTTAACGTTTCGTAACTGGAAGTTATATATGTGAGAAAAGCTAGCAAAAAAAATAAAATATATGTGTCTATCTTACGGCATAGACAACGGGAAGTATAGATTATGATTCCCTTGCAAGTATCAATGAATCAAGGAATACAGTTCGGCCCAGGGCCTATCTGTGGTATATCAAAGAACCAGGCCATGCAATACCTAAAAACTCGCCTTCTTAACGATACGAAAGCAGACTGGCACAGTACGTCCGGGATGACACACTCAAAAGCACTAATCGAACCATACTCTCGCAAACGCACTGACGAGCTATTAAAGCTTAACAGGAGTAACTTGAGCGTGATGGTTAGGGATTTGACCGGCCACTGCAAGTTGAATAGACACCTTTACAACATGAAACTTAAGGACACTGACACATGCAGAGTCTGCGAACAAGAGCGTGAAACACCAATACACCTCTTGTGCTACTGTGAACCGCTGATTCACAAAAGAAACAGACACCAGGGGAAACACATCCATGACCCAGATGAAATAAAAACAATCCGAGCTGGGAACATCCTATCTTTCTTGGTCAGTGCCCAGTTAAGGGAGCTACTGTAGGGCCTACATAGTAACTACATAGGAGGCTGGTCACAATAGATCTTAATAGGTCGCAGTGATGCATATCAGCCCCGACTTACACACGAAATAGAAATAGAAGTATCAATGAATGAGGAAAAACGAAGTATAACAGGTCGATTCTTTCTTGGTTTGGTCGACTTGCCGGTGAGAGACTATACCCACCCTGGGTCCCATGATGAGACTACATCTGCAACAGTGGGCCCATGGTGTGACGGGTGAAATAGACAGTGATATTAACGAGTGCAATGACTTGTTGTCACATAGTGACAACGTATACTATGTTTCAGTGGGGCTTGCAGATTTCTATATATTTCACAGTTTTATAGGCTACTGTAATCATTTATCATTAGGTGTATAGTCTGTTTGTTTGTCAACATATGACATAAAAAATGAAAATGCTATTTTTTTTAAACTGCAAGAGTTTACAAACCTGAGCATTTAATATTAATTTCAACTTGATATTAGACTCGTTCCTGGGAAAAAGGCGTCTTGATAGATAGACAAATAAGCGGACAACAAAACAATCCCTTATTGGTTCATTTTGGTGTTTGGTGCGGAGTGAGGAATTCTAAAAAAAATAACGGATTAATCTCATAAGCGTTTAACCGGTGTCTATTATTTGCCAAGAATTATGGCACACATACGCGCTGTCCCGCGTCGTGATAACATGTTCTGAAAAGTGCGGAGTGAGACGTCAGATAACCTCCTTGTAGCTATTAAAAGACGTTGCCTAGGTTGCAACCTAGGCAACGTCTTTTAATGGTTAATAGTCTGACAGAGGGTCCCTCGAGAGGGAGGGCGTGGAATGCCTGGGTCCAACCTGGCGGGCCGTTTCTAGCGGCCAGTAGTGGACGGGCGAAGCCCCCCTTCTTCTTTAAGAGGGGGTGTCTGTTGCTCGAGGGACCTATCTTAGGTATGATGGCTGGATGTATCTGGCGGCCACCTACGGGTGGTATGGTGTGGGCGACATGTCGCCATACGACGACGGGGTTGTGGTAGTTGTCCGCAAGGGTTCCCATGGCCTCGTCAGGGTGCGATGCAGCTCTTCTTCGGGATAACGCGCTTGCGCCCAGGCGTAGTGGGGGGATTGCTGAGGTTTTAGTGGGTAGGCCTCCCCCTTCTGGGGAAAAGAGCCCCATATAACCACCGACTCTCGGGGTATGCAATTCAATACATTTTCTTCAGCGGAACAAAAAAAAAGTGTTCTGAAAAGTGCGTTCGGACCGGTCGACAATTACATTGCAATGCATAGGTACGCATACCACGAGCGGTTGTACCTTATATGACTTAATGACTTTTGGAACACAAAATAGTTTATATAAAGCGGGCTCCACATTCTCGTCGAAACTTTGAGGCGGGACAACACGAGACCGAAAGTTCAAGCGGACGAACCGCACGAACATAGGCGAGACTTAACGTATTTTCTCAACACTCCAGTATTTGGTTGTTTTCGTATTGTTTCGACGAGAAGCAGGTAGTATCGCACTGACATAAATCATGCTTACGCCTAACTGACTAACGATTAACGTTAACCATTCCGAAAAGTACACTTCATCGTTTAACTTAGTAAATATTTTTAGTAACGAATTAGCGATTATCGAAGTAACTATTTTATTAATTGTGCTGAGGTATCTATACTAATATTATAAAGAAGTAAAGTTTGTGTGTTTGTATATTTGTATATTTGTTAAATTGTAAGGGGTAATCTCAGGATCTACTGAACCGATTTTAAAAATTCTTTCAGCAATAGAAGGCCACGTTATTGCTGAGTGTCATAGGTTATATAAAAAAACCGAAAAATAAAAAGGTTTTTACGTGGTAGTCCGTTTTGCAAAGTGAATCGGAGAAAAAAACAGTCAGCGGACGGCGCGCGATGGCTTCGGGTTTAATTCGGATCGCGTTCGTGCTCGCTTCGGGGATTATTAATATTATGCCCAACGAAAGTGGGCACGGGTCAGCTAGTTATATATATATTTATTCCCCTCTAGAGAGGAAAGGCTATGGAACATGGACACCACAGCAACCAAGTGCCGCTGTGATTATTTCGAACTCCAGACGGATCGAGGCAGTTTAACCAGATTGACCCACTACTAAACTCAGTCTGAGCCGTTGGTCCTATTGGTCCATGGTCCATAGTCTATGTGATAAGAAAGACCGCGAATTCTCCAGATGGTGGTCAGTGTCGCGAAAGCCTGTAATTCTCAACAATAAAATAGTAGATAAAATAAACAAATCTTTAATTTCTTGTTAGCAACACTTAACATTCTTATTGTCTATAGTAAGGGCCTTTTGTACATATTCTGGAACAGAGAGAAGGTAGAGTATTTTTAGATCGCGATAGTCATCATAAGAACTAATCTGTGCATAAGATGTGGTTTCGAAGCACGAAGGACATAGCCAGTTCGAAGAAATAACATTAACGAGATAGGAGTAAGGAGTAAGAATTAGGTGAGTTCTCTGTGTTATAGATAAGATAAGATAAGCATTTTTTGTTTAACTGTGTACATAGTAAGTTGTTACATAATTGGTTAGAGCTAACAGTCTGCCCATTCCGGACGTACAATAATAATATTATAAAGTATTATAATTATTAATCACTTAAATTATAATTATTAACATCGAGAGTCAGCATTATCATTATTTACAAAATATTCATTTAAATTATAATAACATCCATTTATTAACCATTATTTTAATTGTTTTTTAAACTTATAACCCTCTAGAGATTTTAAGTATCCAGGCAATCTATTGTATATTCTAATTCCAGTAATGTATGTACTTTTGTCCATAATGTAACCATTAGATGCTTCAATAGATATGTCATCTTTATATTGACGATGTATATTATTTTTAGTAGCTATTTTTTTTATGAAAAATGTCAGTTCGATTTCTTACATATAAGCATATTTCTAATATATATATACATGTCAATGTAAGAAAATTTTGGTTCTTAAATACAGTTCTCAACGATTCTAATCTTTGCATCTTAAAAATTATCCTAAGGTTTTTTTTTGTAAGACAAAGGTCGATTGAATGTTTACTGAGTTGCCCCAAAATATTATGCCATAGGTCAAAAGTGGGTAAACATATCCGTAGTAAGGATTTATTGCCACCTTACTAGTTGTTACATTAGTCAATATGGATAACGCATAACATTTAGTAGATATTATATTGTTTATTTTGTTAATATGTGCCTTCCAGTTTAAATGTGTGTCAATTATTAGTTATATTATTAGTTATACTAAAAGAACTTGACCGTAAAGTAAAAGTGATTAAGCAAGACTATAAGAAAGAAATGTATAATTAAGCTGATAATAATGATGGCTTGGGTAGGACTGTGAGGGGTTTGAATGGTGGATGTCTTTAAGGGGATGTAGTTTTCCCTTGTATAGACATATAAGTAGAATCCCCCTATATGTAAATAGAATATTTATATGAGAACTAGCGGACCCGACAGACTTCGTCCTGTCAAAAAGATTTGTAAAGTGGCAGTTTTTTGTTCCTACTTGAAATGACATATGATGACATTAAATTTGTTTGACAGAACTAACGTCACTTTTTTTGTCTTCGATTGTTTTGCTAAAGGCTCAAATTGGCTTTTAAGTATTAATACAAATTGTTTGTATATGGGAGTATAGAAAGATGTTGACTATACACTTTATCAAGATCTTTAAAAATTTTCTCTACGTACAAACCTTCTCTGGACTTCTACGAATAATTTAAGACCAAAATTAGCCAAATTGGTCCAGGCGTTGTTGAGTTATGCGCTTACCAACACATTTTGCGATTCATTTTTATATATAAGATAAGGTTTTCCTTGTATAGGCATATAAATAGAATCCACCTATATGTGAATAGAGTGAAGATATGAGAATAAGGTGTCTTTTATACAGGCATATACCTAGGTAGAATATTCCTATATGTGAATAGAATCAATAAGTATGCGAAGCAGAATGCTGTTACGTCATATAATTGTTGTATGTATTAGAAACATTTGTCGTTTCATTTATATCAGAATACATAAACTTGTACCACAGGTTAACATATATATAACGACAGTCAGTGCTACTTTATAAATATGCGCTAGAGGGTGTACCGCGATACCCAATGGCACCGACCTGTATTAAATAAGGCCTACTCTTGGCAAGCTCTAGGCAAGCAGTAAAATGCTATTTTGTATTATTTGGATGTAAGAGTACTATGCGAAGTCGTCCCCTATTACACCAATACTTTGCCAAATCATTTCTTGATTATTTATTT
>JAYEAL010000231.1:0-21672 GCA_036419045.1 Scirpophaga incertulas
TTTTTCACCAATTTTCGACAGACCACACTTTTTTGAAAAACAGTCAGGATGGACCACCCCACCGCGGGGTGCTTGCACCCCGCGGCAAGCAAGCGACGTCTAGTCTCCTTCTCCTATCTCCTATATATATAAAGCTCGATTACCACTGACTGACTGACTGACTGATCAGGGGTGATTTTGAGGTGTTTAAAGGGTGTATTGAGTGTTTTGATGTTGGGGTAGAATTTTTTAGATTTTTTAGTTCATAGAATGGGATAAAGGGATTTTTGCCAAACCAACATGGCGGCCCGCGCGAAATGTCAACTTTTTCAAATCGCCTCCGTTTTTAACGGCGTTTGGTGGGGGTGTTCCCTACTGTGACATGCATGCGGTGCGCCTGTCAAACTGCGAAAAAACAAAATGGCGCCGCCGCCATCTTGGACTGAAAAACCCGTTTCGACCCGTGTTTGCGACCGTCGACCGGCGCGGCGCTTGCTTTTTTCCGGGATTTTCTTTTTTCGTGTGGTCGGGACTGTCCTCGACTTTTGGGAAATATGCGGCGCGTGGCGAAAAACAATATGGCGGCGGCGCCGGCGGCCATCTTGGATCGCCAATTTTGACGCGATTTTCGAACCGGATTTTCGCCAAGATGGCGGCCTCCGACCGGGGTGAAATGTTCCGGGCGGGGGTGGAGCTCGGCGAGCAGTGTTGCCAGGTGGAGAAAAATTTCTACCGTTTTTTGGTAGTTTTTCCCCTAGGGGCCCGAAAGGCGAAAATCGAAATAACGACTTTTGGATTTTTTCCATATCATGGGCCTATAGGCCGGCGGGGCCTCTATGACTTTCTGGTATTTTCATTTTTCTCCACTGGCAACACTGGCCTCCACGGAGGTTGGAAACTTTTCGCAGACCGAATTTGACCCGAATTGATCTCCCAGATCGGGGTGAGCTGGAGACGCGGGACAAACGTCATCCCACCCCGTATACGGTGCAGATATTGGGAAAAATCCGAAACTCCAACATTTCAAGATGGCGGCGCCGCCGGCGGCCATTTTGTAAAAAGTTGCAATTTCGAAAAAAATAAATCGCGGTTTTCGCGGGGTTGCCGGCGTTTTTCGACTGACAACCCCGGGTGACCTTTTGTAGTGCTCGGTGGGGAGAATTGATCGGTGGGGTAATTTACCCCGATTTTGGGGTATTTTCCCCGATTTTGGGGAGAACGTAAATCGCGTGTTTTTCAATTTTTTTTCACATCGCCGGGTCAAACGGGCCTCGCTGATCATTTTTACCACCATTTTGGGCCAGATATATGGCAACACTGGGCGCTATGGCAGATTTCGGTTTCGGCGACTTTGCGAATTTTTTGACGCAAACCGATGACAGTTGCGCGCCTGCAGTTACCGCCAATCGGTGAGCGGTTTAGTTTACTACGCTGGAAAAATTTGACATTTGACATTTTCAAGATGGCGCCGGCGCTGGCGGCCATTTTGTAATGGTTAATATCCTCTTTTTGCTTTATTCTCGCGGTTTTCAATCCCGATACGGTGACATGGGTATCGAATGAAAGGATTTTTTCAGCACTATCGAAGCCTATTAGTGGCAACGTTAAAAAACCAATATGGCCGCCGGTCCAAAAAGGCCAAGTATCATTTGTATTGTAATCCCTACAATATGGGTATCAAATGAAAGGGTTTTGCAAGACTAATACAGCCACGTAAAACATATTGAAAAAAAGTCAAAATGGCCGCCGCTCTCAAAATGGCGGACCGCTTTTGTTTTCCAACCCAGGCTTCATGGGTATCAAATGAAAGGTCTTGACGAGTAGAACACGACGCTTTAAGTGATGTTTTAAAAATTTCAATATGGCCGCCGATCCAACATGGCGACTGACATTTTTTTGCGATTTTCGCTATATGGGTATCAAATGAAAGGATTTTAAGAGTAGAACGGAACCAAATGTGTGTTATAGTAAAATAACAATTTCTTTTTTTTTTTTTTACTAACCTCGATATGCTTTCGTTCTGCTTCGCAACTGTACAAGATTTTATTTGAAAGTCGCAATAGTGAGTAGCGCCACCGCGAGGTGCGTGCACCTCGCGGCACTCACGCGACCGCCAGCGCCATGAGTTTCTCAGTGTATTTACACCCTCAAAATTTTTTATTTTCTTGTGACACAAATGAAGACAATTTTTCACCTCGCGGCTTTCGCGTGACCATAAACGCCGTGAGCTTTTAGTGTATTTACAACCGCACAAACTTTTTTATTTTCTTCTGACACAAATGGAGATAAATTTTTACTGATTTTCGACCGACCGCCAATTTGTTTTATCAATAGTGGGATAGACCACACAACCGCGAGGTGCGCGCACCTCGCGGCACTCACGCGACTACAATCGACGTGAGCTTCTTAGTGTATTTTCAACCGTACACTGTTTTGTAGCTTATTTGATTTTTATGACAAAATAGGATTTTTTCAGCGCTATCGAAGCCTATTAGTGGCAACGTGAAAAAACCAATATGGCCGCCGGTCCAAAAAGTCCAAGTATCATTTGTATCATTTGTATTGTAATCCCTACAATATGGTAATCAAATGAAAGGGTTTTGCAAGTCTAATACAGCCGCGTTAGAGACATTGATAAAAATTCAAAATGGCCGCCGCTCTCAAAATGGCGGACCGCATTAGTTTTCCAACCCATGCTTCATGGGTATCAAATGAAAGGCCTTGACAAGTAGAACACGACGCCATATGTGACGTTTCGAAAATTTCAAAATGGCCGCCGCTCTCAAAATGGCGGACCGCTTTTGTTTACCAACCCATGCTTCATGGGTATCAAATGAAAGGCCTTGACGAGTAGAACACGACGCCATTAGTGACGTTTCTCAAATTTCAATATGGCCGCCGATCCAACATGGCGACTGACATTTTTTTGCGCTTTTCACTATATGGGTATCAAATGAAAGTATTTTAAGAGTAGAACGGAACCAAATGTATGTTATAGTAAAACTAGCTTTCTGCCCGCGGCTTCGCCCGCGTGGATTTCGGGATTGGGTGTATAGAGGGTTAAGGGTCATAGCTTTTGCCCACGGCTACATATACGCGGAAGTCGGTTTATGGTGCGAAGATTTTATCGCGCTTCCCGTGGGACTATCCGTTTTTCCGAGATAAAAAATGCCGCAAAACTCCTCAAGAATCACTCTATCTATTGATGAAAACCGCATAAAAATCTGTGCAGTAGTTTTTGAGCGAAGCCTTTATTGCGCATCCCGTGGGATCTGTCGATTTTTCCGGGATAAAAAGTAGCCTATGTTACTCGGGGAGAATGTAGCTTTCCAAAGGTGAAGGAATTTTTGAAATCGGTCCAGTAGTTTAAGCGTGAAGAGGTAACAAACAAACAAACAAACAAACAAATAAACAAACAAACAAACAAACACACTTTCGCATTTATAATATTAGTTGGGATGACAATTTTTTTTTTTTTTACTTACCTCGATATGCTTTTGTACCGCTTCGCAACTGTACAAGATTTTATTTGAAAAACGCAATAGTGAGCAGCGCCACCGCGAGGTGCGTGCACCTCGCGGCACTCACGCGACCACCAGCGCCGTGAGTTTTTCAGTGTGTTTACAACTGCACGCGGTTTTTCAGTTTGTTTTGACTTAAATGGTGACAAATTTTCACAAATTTTTCCCGACGGCCAAATTTTTTTTCAGTAGTGAGATAGACCATGCCACCGCGAGGTGCGTGCACCTCGCGGCACTCACGCGACCACACTCACCGTGAGCTTCTTAGTGTATTTTAAACTGCACACGCTTTTTCAGTTTGTTTTGACTTAAATGGAGACAATTTTTCGCCAATTTTCGACTGACCGCCAAATTTTTAAACAGAAGCGGGATAGACCACACCACCGCGAGGTGCGTGCACCTCGCGGCACTCACGCGACTACAATCGACGTGAGCTTCTTAGTTTATTTACGACCGTACAGTTTTGTACTTTATTTGTACGTACAGTTTTGTACTTTATTTGATTTTTGTGACAAAAAAGACGACATTTTCACACCAATTTTGACAGACCACCCTTTCTTTCAAAAAACAGTCAGGATGGACCACCCCACCGCGGGGTGCTTGCACCCCGCGGCAAGCAAGCGACGTCTAGTCTTATATATAAAAATGAATCGCAAAATGTGTTGGGAAGCTCATAACTCAACAACGAACGCCTGGACCAATTCGGCCAATTCTTTTTTCTTAATGTTCGTTGAAGTTCAAGAAGGGTTTTTACAATGAGGAAAATTCGAATAATTATCGGAAATACCCTAAAAACAGCCCTTTTATTTTCCCATGCAAACGTTTTCTAACTAAAACGTACAGTCGAATTGAGCTTCATTGTTATTGTATAAAGTTCATATTGCAAGCACTCACTGTTGTCTAAGCAATGAAGGTGTGTTCCTAACATCAAAGAGTCAATTTACGCTTTATTAACGCTACATATAGTTGAAATTCAATCATATCTATCAAAACAGTGTGCGTGCGTGCGTTGGAGCACAGAATACATCGTTGGAGGATTTAATGTCCCGTTCCAAAATTGAATAGCCACAAAATGTAATAGGTCATTTAGACTATTTTTGCGATTTGATTGGCTATGCGACATTGTCTATAAAATAATTAGGAACAAAAAACTGCCACTGTACAAATCTTTTTGACAGGACGAAGTCTTTTTTTTTTTTTTTTTTCCTCAGGAGAGGAGGCTGAGAATCCATCATGGATACCAACGCAACAGGCAAGCAGGGATGCGTTGATTATGTCGGACTCCTGGTACTGTCGAGACGGCTCGACTACACAGACCTACCGACTAAACTCAGCCTAGCCTTTGGTCCTATTGACCCTACTGGCTTTATTGACGAGAGAGGACCGCACCTCAGGAGAGGCACGGTTAGCGCTACCCCATGGTGAGGGTATATGCGCTAGAAGAAGGCACGGATCTCCAGAGTGGGACCGGCCCGTATTGACAAAGGACCTATTCAGGCTAAGCAGAAGGCTGCCGTTTAGGGGTTGACAAAGGGGAGCGACGGCTCAGACGCCGCCGCTTGCAGGTCTAGAAGTTCCTGCGTGAGTTGGTTGGGAGTGTCGCTAAGGACATGTCGCGGTCTACGAATCCTCTGCCGGTATTGATTGGTGTTGCCTTGTGACAGGCTCACAGTTGGTGGTATTGACAGGACGAAGTCTGTCGGGTCCGCTAGTTATATAATAAAAATAGGCATATTCAGTTGTAGCTATCTACCCTATTGTCCTGATATACCTTATAGGCATATGCGTCTTGGCCAATAAAACAGAGCAAGTTTAACCAAAGCTTATCGCGACTAACAGAACAAAACTTACTCACAGTGTATGTTGCCGACATGTGACATAAAATGTATGAATGTGATTTTCACCTTCTTATAGGAATTATTAGTGTAATTATGTAATTGTATAAATGATTGTATAATGTATAATGTCGTGTCGTGTCTCCTCGTTTTGAGAGCACTCCCTTAACCGCCTCAGCCAAAATTGGGATTCTTGGTGTCGACATATCAAGCGTAGTTCAGTTCCGTGGTCACTTAGAGGGTAAGGCTAAACTAGCCTCGAAGAAGCTTGGTGTGCTCAATAGATCGAGGCGGTATTTCACACCGGCCCACCGTCTGCAACTTTATAAGGCACAGGTCCGGCCTAATATGGAATACTGTTCTCATCTTTGGGCAGGGGCGCCCCAATACCAGCTTCTCCCTCTAGACCGGATTCAACGGAGAGCGATTCGCATCGTCGACCACCAGGAAACTTCAAGTCGGCTTGACCCTTTGGTATTGCGTAGAGATGTAGCTTCTCTCTACATACTCTATCGCATTTATTACGGAGAATGCTCAGAGGAATTATTTGGACTAATCCCTGCAACTACTTTCCGACATCGTTCCACGCGACAAACCTTCCATCCTCACCATCTCAATACTTGGCAGTCCACCACTGTGCGTTTCTCTAGAAATTTTCTGCCTCGCACAGCTAAACTGTGTAATGAATTGTCGCCTGCAGTGTTTCCGAACCGTTACGATATCCAAACTTTCAAGAAAAGAGCGTACTCTCATTTAAAAGGCCGGCAACGCGCTTGTGACTCCTCTGGTGTTGCGGGCGTTCATGGGCGGCGGTAATTGCTTACCATCGGGTGATCCGTCTGCTCGTTTGCCCACATAAAAAAAAAATGTTTTCTTAATATTGATTTGACGTCTAAACTAAAATTGACATATTCACTATTTAATTTAATATAATGAAAATTGATTGATTGCTATATTTAGTTTTGTATAATGAATGATATACTGTTTACGATATGTTGAATTTCGCGCGCCTACTTCTATAGATTTGTACGCCTTATATGGCCGAGCATAGTGATACTGCAACATTGTTCGTGCCAACTACCTATGTTTACAAATAAATGATTTGATTTGATTTGATAATAGTTAGCCAGTGTTTGAGAGGAAGGTGTCATGGCTTCGATAACCATGGCGATAATTGTGTCTTCAGTTTCTTACTATTTTATTTCAAATTTTTAATTCAGCCTGTCACTTGGGCCACGCATATCCTCTGAAACAGGATGTAACTAGTTTATTGGTTTAACGGTACCTGTTTAAACTGACTTTCACAGTAGAAAGGGAATGGAACAAAGCTCCCCATTAGCTGTATTTATTCAATTGCGCCAACTAATTTAATTAATATATTCTAGAAGAGCTGTGTAAATTATTAAGATGATACAAAAAAGCGGTAACGCTTACAAACATATTACATATTTAAAAAAAAATAGAGTATCTATATCTATACATACAAATAAAGTTGGAGTATCGTCTGTCTGTTTGTTTCGGCTGGACTTTGACGGGACTTCCACTGACAAGTAGCTGATGTGATAAAGAGTAATTTAGGTTTATTTTGGAAATTTCTTTTTATTTATTTATTTATCATTAACACAGTTTCTACAGCTTAAATTCATATTACAATTATCAAAAAAAAATATGTCTGTACATAATCCAATTACAGAAACTTACTTTGCTATCTCGAGTACTACATACAAAAATGTAGGGTAAGTGTGTAACATTTAGTACAAAAGAAAATAAATTAACAGTAATATTTGCCTTATTTTATAAACTTATATGTGTGTGTTCATGTGTATGTACGTGTGTGTGTGTGCGTATGGGTGAATATAAGAATGTGTGTGTGTCTTTATAATTCACTACGACGATCGATCCGTTCAATCTGACTACGATAACGCGAGTTTTAGCGCAGGCTTCTATTTCGTGTGTAAGTCGGGGCTGATATGCATCACTGCGACCTATTAAGATCTATTGTGACCAGCCCTCCTATGTAGGTTCTATGTAGGCCCTACAGTAGCTCCCTTAACTGGGCACTGACCAAGAAAGATAGCATGTTACCAGTTCGGATTGTTTTTATTTCATCTGGGTCAAGGATGTGTTTCCCCAGGTGTCTGTTTCTTTTGTGAATCAGCGGTTCACAGTAGCACAAGAGGTGAATTGGTGTTTCACGCTCTTGTTCGCAGACTCTGCATATGTCAGGGTCCTTTAGTTTCATGTTGTAAAGGTGTCTATTCAACTTGCAGTGACCGGTCAAAGCCCTAACCATCACGCTCAAGTTACTCCTGTTAAGCTTTAATAGCTCGTCAGTGCGTTTGCGAGAGTATGGTTCGATTAGTGCTTTTGAGTGTGTCATCCCGGACGTACTGTGCTTTCGCCTCGTTAAGAAGGCGAGTTTTTAGGTATTGCATGGCCTGGTTCTTTGAGATACCACAGAAAGGCTCTGGGCCGAACTGTATTCCTTGAGCTCCAGCCCTGGCTAGTTCATCGGCCTATACCTGGCACCCATTTGAGAGTGATCTTGTTCTTTTCACCCAGGTCATTGAGTTTTTTCACACAGTCTTTTACTAGCTTTGATTTATCATCAGAATAACACATACATTACAATTTATAAAGATATTGACTAAATTTCCAAAATATGACGATTTACGAACACTGTACCTAGTCCCGTATGTTTAGATAATTTTGATAGATACTTTATAATAGTCATTATTATGAGTGTCTTTTTGATGTGGTTCTTAAATTTAAACAAAGGCAATTCAATGACACAATGGAAGATAATTGAATTTGCTGCTAGTCTTATGGAGTCTGAACATTGGAACGGCAAGTTTCTTTTTTATTACTTGTATTAAATTTATGTGAATCTCTGTTCCTATTCAATTAATTACAATATTATATCATAAATATTTTGAACAGTTAGTATTAAAATAGTAATTTATTTGAATAATTCTCATAGAGTCTCTAGCCTATATACTGCAAATGGGACTTATTTTTTAAAGGAAAATATCTTCGTTGCGTCATTATAATAAGAGTACTGAGCGCAATCTGATTAAGCTAGCGAAGTTTTAGGTCAGAATAGTAAGAAACAATGAAGATAAACTTTAGTGATTCATATTTGCTAGCTATAAAATAATGTCAACGATAATGCCTAAAAATATAGGAGATATAGATGGGGCTACGACTGTGGGGGACAAGACCATCTGTCCCCACAAAACGGAGAACAACACCTTTCTCCTGATTGACAAATGATATGTTACTTGTAGAATAAATAATATATAAGGAAATGTAAAAAGACTAACACAAACAAAAAAGAGTGCGGACCAAAGAGTCCGCGGAAAACCAAAAAGAGTTCGAAAAAACAATGTCTAAAAATTAAAACATTAAGCGATCTTTAGAAGTTCGACCTTCCACTATCATCATGTTCGATTTGTTTGTATTAACTCGAAACCGAAAGGAAGTGGAAGGGTAATAATGATTTGATAATGTGGTGCTTGTTACTAATTACAATTATTGTCGATAAAAACACAGTATCTATAATTATGCTAATTATCTATACACAAAAAGTAAGGAGAAGTTTTAATTTTGTTCAGTTTTTGAAAACAGACGAACGCAAATGGGATAGGTCACTGCCCTGCGAAACACCAGCTCTAAGTAGTATCTAGTCACAGCTCTGATTATCATACTTGACTCATTGTTGGTAAGAGCGAAGGTATACAGTAAACTAAGCAATGACAGGAGACGTTATACCAAATGTGCGAAAAATAGCTAAAACAATATCGTGGTCGACAGCAATGAAAGCTTTGCTAAAATCTAAAGTCTGTAACCAAGTATTTTAGACAAATAACGAAATATAACTTACTTCCAAGCATTTGTAAGATGAAAATCTCCAAGAACTAATCTATCATAGGGAGGAGGAGGAGCTAGTGATATGACAATAAGTTCGAATGAGAAGTATTAGACGTTAATTTCAACTTGGTAGTTCAACACATTCTTCAGAAAAAGGGTGTTGGACTGATAGATTTAGTAATTTTGTACGGGTCTTGTTTTTTTTCTGAGATATAGAACTCTTTTTGTTCGTATAAATGTATATTTTTATAGAAATCATATAAGTGTATATTTTTTGCGTGTATTGTGGTATATACATAATATAATATTGTCGTATTTGCATATGTATATACTTTTTGTGTGATGGCCTCGATCTGAATGTTAATTGTCTATATATGTTGAGTCATGTTGATTAAAAACAGTTGTATGAACCTAATAAAAAAATATTGACAAGATAACCACAAAAAGACAACTGACCTCGAGGTCTAGGCCAAACGTTGTTCCCATCAAAGTTATCACAAGCTGGACACTCCAAGAAACCTTGTAATCGTAAGTGATCGTTAAATCCCAAAACCATTAGACCCAAAATATATAATTACTAGTGACCCGTCCTTAATTGGACCCAAAGGTCACAGTGGGGTCTAATTATGTAAACACGTCATTGTTGTGATCGGTTCTAATTTACATGGATCCATTGCGGTATCGGCACTTGATTTTGTAGCTGACTGGCAAGCACTAATCGTTGTATAATAGTAACACTGGATTACTAACCTTCGTTGAATCGACGACGCAGGATTGCACGAACGATTATATTTTTTTCACAATACTTTGATTAATTTCGGACTGCTATATCTGTGACAGACAGGATCGTTATGAGAAACCTGCAACCGTCATTCGGTCGTAGCAGTTGCAACTGAATACTAATGCTCTGCTGACATCCTCTTGTGTGTAAATTCCAGTCACTGAGTTACAATCCTGTTACACTTCTGTACACAACTTAGTTTGTATTGGGTAATTGTTTTAAGAAAATATAATTTGTCTTTTTGTGTTAGTATGTTTGAGGTACATGAAGGTCAGTGTAAACAAAGATTTTAACTATCTTAGCTAGTCTTAATTATCTATATATACGCGGATAGCGTTGTGGGCTGCAATATTGCTAACGTTTGTGTTATGCTATGTATTTATTTGTATTTTGTGGCTGTTTGCTGTTCCTTAATAAAATAAAAAAAGAGCTCAACATGTTTGTAGCTATGTTGAAATAAGTACAACTCCCAAACTTAATGTATAAAATAAAGCAGACGCTTGCTTAAATCCAATGATTACATATTCAAGAATGATATAGTGTTAAGTGTTATAGAGCCTCCTAGACCTACCCTTGGACCGCAATATGTACTTGTAAAAACAATTAAACACCCTCGCAAGTATGTCGGAAGACAATGGCCGACAAGTTCAACGCCAAAATTGGTTATATTGTACACTAGAGTGCAGTGAAAGGGATCACTGTTTGGGATAGGAAATATAATATAACAAGCTGTACCCGCGGCTACGTCGGCATGGAATTTAACAAAAAAATTAATTAATTTGTTTCAAATTTTTTGGTTTTCATAAAGTGACTTTTTTATTACATCAGCTATCTGCTAATAAAAGTCCTGTGAAGGTCGGTCCAGTCAATTCAGAGATTAGTCAGAATAAACAGACAGACAGATGACATTCCAATTTCTTTGTATATGTATATAAAAATAAAATTATTTTCTACAATAAGTAACCTAAGTCACCCCTTATTCCATCAACTATCTGCCAATAAAAGTCCTGCTAAAATCAATCCAACCATTTGAGAGATTAGCAGAAACAAACAGACATGCTCTAATCTATTATATATTTTATGTATATGTAGAGATATATAGATTTATGATAATGTTAGGGATAAGCAATAATAATAAATTATATATAAAAATGTTTGAAATATATAATATATGTTAAGCATAGATGGTAAATAACAGAAGCTTTCTGTACGATAAAGCAATCTTAATGTTACTAGAACATATCTATATTAATATAACCCAGACATTCACTTTACCTTTTACTATATAGAAAATGACTGACAAATCAAAAATCGAAATCAAATCAAAATAATCTTTATTCAACATAGACCTTTACAGGCACTTATTGACGTCAAAACAAACCAAACAAAAAAAAAAGCTTAAAAAAAAAAACAAAAACCTTGTCCGTACGTATGAATAAGGAAAATAAAAATATTGACTCTACACCTGTTCGGCAATTGGGAGAGCCTTCTCGAGAAGAACAGGCAAGAAACTCTGAAGGTCTATTTTTTATCTTCTCTTTTCAATGTTAATAATTATAATAATGTAGGGAAGTGATGACCCCATCACCCGCTGGTGGGGCATTTAATGCTCCTCAACTGCCATAAATGCCCCATCAGTGCAGTCAGTCTCCATCAGGGCAGCTTGTGGCGAGCTGTCGGTGAGTTACGTCACCGAGGGTACCGATGTGCTTGTGCTGTCTTGCCTTAACCAGCCAGAGGCAGAGTGGAGTCGCAAGGCGCTCGAAGGGTGGAAGTGTGATAATGTCATAACGCCGACGGCGTTTCGATCGCTGTCGCAGACACACCTCTCTACACCCTTAGTCGCTCACACCAATGTTGCTCTCTTCGCACCAATATTGGTTTGCTTTTTTGGGGGGCCCATTTAGTGAGCGGCGAGTCACCACCTGCCATATTTAAAATCAATTAGGAGGCTAAACTTAAAATATTAATTTCTTTGAACAATTATTATAGGGATTCTGTAGCCCGTAAACAGTAAATAGCACGAATCGCTCTTTTTTGTAAAAGGAAAATACTCTCAATGTTAGCCGCTGATCCCCATAACAGCAGTCCATGGGACATAACACTATGAAAGTAGCTGAACTAAACAATTCTTGCCGTTTCAACATTAGTTAAAAGTCTAATCTTTTTTAATGCGTACGCCGCTGAACTAAGTTTGATTGCCAAAGGTTCAATATGTGGATCCCACTGTAGTCGTGAATCTAACGTAATGCCTAAGAATTTAGTATTATTTACCAATCAAGTCAATGACATCACCATTCATATTTAAACGAGTATCAACCTGCCTTACATTGGGCAAAGAGAATTTGATACATTTTGTTTTCTTAGAATTTAAAGACAAATTATTAGTTGTGAACCAATACAGAACTCTCGAGAGAGCACTATTTACATCGTCATAACATTCCTTTTGTCTATCAACTTTGAATAGTAAAAAAGTATCATCTGCAAACAATACTGTCTCACATGATTCTGTAATGTAGTAAGGAAGGTTATTTATATATATTAGAAACAGTAGAGGACCCAATATTGATCCCTGGGGAACCCCCCTCGTTATAGGCGAGCTAGCAGATTCTGATCTATTAATAACGACTTTCTGCAATCTGTCTGATAAATAAGATTTTAAAAGGCTAACAACTCCATCCGAGACACCATAATGTCTAAGCTTACTTAAAAGCGTTTCATGACTCACACAGTCAAACGCTTTGGAAAGGTCGCAAAACACTCCAATTACATCCCGCTTGCCCTCCCATGCGTCAAAAATATGTTTCATAAGTGCAGTTCCGGCATCGGTAGTGGATCTACCTTTGGTAAAGCCGAATTGGCTTTCATGCATGATTCTGTTTGTTCTCAAGTGACCTATTAGTTGATGTAAATAACTTTTTCGAAGATTTTGCTGAAAGTAGGTAATATGGATATAGGTCTAAAATTTGAGGGATCTTTTTTGTTACCCGATTTGAACAGTGGTATTAGTTTACTATATTTCATTAGATCAGGAAAGATACCCTCATCAATACAAGAATTAAACATTTGTGCTAACAATGGGGCTAATTCATCGATGACAGATTGAATTATGTGAGTTGATATACCCCAGAGATCTTCAGTTTTCTTCTTGTTAAGTAAACGGAATGTTTTCTTAATTGAAAAAGCATCAATATGGCTAAATTTGAATGATTCATTGCACCTATTCACCCTTGACTCGAGGAGGGTGACGGCTAAACTAGGAGATGAGTTAAGATTACTGGTATTTAGATTACTGGATTAAGCAGGAATTTGAGAAAAATAATCAACAAATGCATTCGCAACTGCATCGTCCGACTTGATAGTCTTATTATTAATTTCTTAAGAGAAAGAGTTCCCAGAGCTTCTACTTTTTCCCGTTTCCTGTTTGTTCCTTGACAAACAAACCGGACCATACCTTCTTCCGAACTTCAAATTCTCATTACCGTTCGTATCGTAAGATTATGGAATGAGCTGCTTTTATTATTATTATTTTTAGTTATTTCGTCATCACACCTTATATATAAGTAAATAGAAAAAATATATTTCTCATATTCAAATCAATTGGACTGACCCAAAATTACAAGGCTTCTGTTATGGGATCTAGGATAACGGTAAGATAGGATAACAGACCTACTTGTATTATACATATATAGATATTTTTGATAGAAAAATATATGAATAAACATGACTATGGCATTGTATTTATCACACAAACATTTGCCTCCATCGCGTCTCGAACCCGGCGCTTATTCAATCCCTTACAGCTCCTTTCTTCACATTATAAAGTAGCACAAGTCCTATCTAGGTTCTAGACTATCTATATGAAAGCGCGACGGACAGACAGAGTTACTTTCTAATTTATAATGGGTGAAAATAACAGGACCATGGTGAAACTTTCATACATAAATAACCACGCTTTCCGTAAAACAATAGAATGGAGCTCTATATACCCTAAGTTCGTCCGGAAGTGTACAGCTAAAGTAATTAATTAAAGTTGGATAAGTTGCAAGCCAATGTTTGCCGGCGCTGGGCGGACGCAAGTTTGGGCGGCGCCGGCTCTTTGGAAGGCAGACAGCTTTAAGCGTGTGTTTGTGGACTTGAAAGTTCATGATTAAGAGAAAGCTTTAAAAAAGTTAATGTAGAATTAACTGGTAACGTAGAATAATTATTGGAATCAAAACAAGGGACGTTTTAATCTAGTCCAGAGGCTCCCAAACTTTTTTGTTCCATAGCTTAATTAGTCTGGAATTCCAGATTTGCTGAATCCCTTACAGCTACATTGCTTACCAATTTGTAAATCTCGAAATAAGGTCGTCAAGTTGAACAAAATTTAAACAATTTTACTCATTATAGCTATAAAATAAATAAAAAATAAAATAAGTAAATTACACTTCCTATATACACAACTTACAAAGCCTAGGCTAAAGTAAGCTCTGGTAACGCTTTATGTTATGGGATCTAGGCTAACGGATAGACATTCATATGTTAAACATATATAAATATTAGTAATAGAAATATATAATTACAACCATAATTAAGGTACAAATGCTCGCATTCATCACGCAAACGTCTGCCCCAGGAATCCGGGATTCGAACCCGGGGCCTCGGAGAGCTACACATTGAAACCTAACTAACCACTATACTGTGGTCGTCAAAAGCTACAGTTTCATTCTGTAACTGTTGAGTCATTAAAATTAAACTCAAGCATTATTATAATTTAACTTTAGCAGTATAATAAAATAATATTCTTAAGTTAAATACCAACTATCTTAAAATAGCTAATTTTTTTACCGTGGGAGAGCTATGCTTCGGCACGAATTAGGCCGGCTCGACCGGAGTGATACCACGGCCTCACAGAAAACCGGCGTGAAATAGCGTTTGCGCAGTGTTTCGCCGAGTGAGTGAGGGTACCAGAGGCCCAACCCCCCCTTCCCCCCTTATTCCCTTTTAAAAGGCCGGCAACGCACCTGTGACTCCTCTGGTGTTGCGGGTGTCCATGGGCAACGGTTATCGCTTACCATCAGGTGATCTGTTTGCTCGTTTGCTGCCATTTTTTTTTTGTTCCCCTGAGGAAAATGCATTAAATTGCATACCCCGGCTGTGGCGAGCCGGCGGTTATGTGGGGCTCTCCTCCCCAGAAGGGGGAGGCCTACCCACTAAAAACCTCAGGGATGGCCTTCCTCAGGCATGAAGGGAGCCCCCGGGAGCTTACCAAGCTACTTCCGGGATCCCCCAGCCTCCGCTCCCCCGTCGATACAGGGGAGCCCTCCTCGGGGGTGGCTACACTACCTCCCCCGGTCTCCTCCACCGACGACGCCCCCCGGCCACGGAAGGGGCGTGGTCCATCCCGGGTCGCCGTAAGGGTCGCGACTTCCTCGCGCCCGCCGGCGACCCGCGGCGGCGCCGCAGCTGTGCTACCGAGCCCGGCGCCGCCTCCTTCGAGCGGGATCGGCCATCTCCCGACCCCGCTCGGCGGCCTCCTTCTGGAGCATTACTGCTTCACAGAAGGAGGCCACAGCCCTCCAACCTCCCTCGTCCGCCAGCATTGCCACAATCAATGCCGGCGGAGACAGATCTCGCCCGATCTCTGCGACCAAGACTCGGCGCTCGGAGGCCCACGCGGGGCACTCCGCCAGCCTGTGCTGGGCCGAGTCGAGGTCGGATGCGCAGTGGTGGCAATGTGTCGATCCCTCCCGTCCTATTCGACACAGATACTCACCGAAGCAGCCGTGCCCGGTGAGTATCTGAGTCTCGTTTGCTGCCCTATCCTATAAAAAAAATATATATATATCCTAGAAATGTGAAAGCATACATAACATTTCAACACACAAAAACATATATGTATACGAAGATATACAAGGATTTGTAACCCAGTTGGTAATCGATATGAATTTGATAAACGCAAGAATAAAAAACTATGTTAAAGCTATAATACATTAAGATTCCAACACGCACAAAACATATACACAGAAAAAGCTATGTAAGATGTAGACAAATCAAAATGTCCGCTGTGTTCGCTAGATTATATCGACACGTCATTATCGGCAATTCCTCGCGAAGTCCGAATCCTGCTAATGGCCGTGCAGGAACAATTAAAATAGTCCTATTCCCCTCATTCGATGCAACATCGTTAATGAGTCGTAAACTATGAAAGAATAGGATGGATATTCCCCGTTTCTATAAACATATTAACAATTACGTTTTCTCTTATTTACATATAAATGTAATCAATATCTACATCGAAATAATCAAAATAGGCATTTAAAGATATTTATTGATATCAACCAAAATAATATAAAATTGAAGGACACAAAGAACTAAAGAGTTACATAACTTTATGTACTGATACGTACAAGATAAAACAGAATAAGGTATTATAATAATAATAATAAATCAATTAGGAGGCTTTGAGAAGGCAGGTGACTGGAGTCTCTTCCATAGCCCGGTTTTCATTACCACCTAAATCGAAATGTAATAGGCCACAAACGTTTTGACCACTAATGACAATAGTTTCTGTGCATCTAACTAGGTTATAGTCTTTGGCTGCATTTTTCATGGTGCAGATAGAGATTAGACCCAGTTGGTACACTCCACGCACACTTTCATTAAATTTCGCTTAAATGGCCTCTACGCGTTGGATCTGTATCCCCGCGCAAGCCTTATAAAGGACCGTGTCTTATAAAGATACGTGATTTAAGCTACATAATAATAATAATAATCTTTATTTCAGACCTGTTTGTCCATACAAATGTTAGTAGGTATAATACTTAAGAGCTATGTTAGTAAAAAAAAAAGAAAGCGAAAATTTGATACAAATAAATAAAATTTCAGTTCATGTACCTTTCTGAGGGACCAGGAACCAGAGTGTGCACCTTTACCCAGTGCCTCAAAAAGGAACATTCAGCCTTTATGTTTACTGTTGCTTTCAGAATGCTATTGGCGCTCCCACGAACCCTGTGCATCAGTGACGCAGACCTTTTACGCATTACACTTTTATTTCAGAAATTGAGAGTCTGTTTAAGTCAAAAACCTGTCTCCTCTTTCTTGTTGTCCGCACGCGTTCGCTATATATAAAATATATAGTTTTCAGAAAATGTGTAAATGTAGGAACACAATGAAACTAAAAATACATTTTCTGAAAACAAAAAACCCAAGCAAACTAAGAGCTGTGTGTGCTGTAGAAGTGTAAAAGTTCGTAGCTCAGTGATTGGAACTGCTCACAAAAGGATGTGAGCAAACACTGGTATTCTGCTTCAACCTGAGGGATTTGTTAACACCAATAACTTACAAAGATTTTACATAAAATAAAATTTACATAAAATTTAAACACAAGACTTTACATAAAATTTAAACACGAGCCCATAAATAAAAAACAAATTGAAATCATATAGAAGTTTAAGAAAATGTTGATTTATTTGATAAATTGCCTGTAAAATCCTGTATTGAATAAAAATTATTTTGATTTTATTTCACTATTTACCCTAACACAAAGGAGATGTCCCATATTGGTTTATAGTAACTAACTCGGGTAAATTTGATATATTTGGATAGAAAGCTCTAAAAGAAAGTAATCGCCGTTAGTCATGTTATTTTCAAGACCCCCGATTTTTAATAATTCGTATTCTAGTATAATAAACAATGAAATATATTTAAAGCAATAATTACACATTGCTTAAAAAAATTATCAACAAGCCTTTTAAAAATCTAAATACATACATAATTGCTTTAATGAACCGAATATTTCTAATTTTGAGAAGTTTTTAACTAACAAAATATAGGGACTGCTATGTTACTTAATGTATGTTATCTAGAGCCAGAAAAAAATATTAATAAAAAATCAACTGACAAGTCAGACACCTGCTGTCAATGTCATAGTTTTGATTTTATGATTATGATCCGTAGACTGTCATGATCAGGCCAGCAATAGTATATTAATCTGTGACATAGAATAAGATACCGGTAGTCACAGATTAATAAAAACATCATTAAGATGTTGCCATATGAAATATTTCTTATAAACATGTTTAAAAATAATTGGGGGTGGTAAAAATATTTCTTTTATTTGTTTCATACTTCATATTTTTTCGGCTTTCAATTTAATGTAGTTTGGTGTTTGTTAGTTAACGCTGATCACAAAAAACCAACCTCCTTGTAATAAGAGGACATCTTCTTTAAAATAGTTATATGATTCCCTTCACCCTATCCAGATTAGTCTCTCTAATGGCTATCGTAGTAGAACGGTTATCTACGTCTGTCCGTACTGATGTGGAATAATAAATCCTTCCCAATCCTTAATTACTTGGCTGCATCTTCATGTTCCGATAACATTCGTGGCGGTCTTCCCGGATAGATGCTGATGACGTGAACTTTGCCAAAACCCTGTTGGCAGAGGCTTTGGCTTTTGGGTAAGGGAAACCCTTTTTCTCTTACCCAAAACTATGGTCAAAGGGGCTATAATTACAGTACATATAAATTCTCACTGAACGCCTGCGTCAGCCATGACGTACGATACGTACCGTACGATCTCGTACGAGGCGGCGACGGTTCTGGGGCGGTCCCCCCCTTTCGAGATCCTGGCCGACATGTACGCGGTGATGTACAACGCACCGCGACATGTCGGTCGGGGGGGCGACGGGGGGAGTCCCCCGGCACCAGCGCACGGAATGCACAGACGGGAGTTGCACCGACGGGCCGAGAGGGCCTGGCGTGCGCAGCTAGAGCGTGGGGGCTGCGTGCGTCAGCGCGCCGTCGGTGCGGTACTCCCGCACTTCGAAGCTTGGCTCTGCGGGAGGGCGGAAGTCACCTACCGCTTGACTCAGATACTCACCGGACATGGTTGTTTCGGTGAGTATCTGAGTCGAATAGGGAGGGACGACACGACACGATGCCACCATTGCGCATCTGACCTCGACTCGGCCCAGCACACGCTGGCGGAGTGCCCTGCTTGGGACTCCGAACGCCGAGTCTTGGTCGAAGAGATCGGGCAAGATCTGTCTCCGCCAGCGTTGATTGCGGCAATGCTGGCGGATGAGGGAGGTTGGAGGGCTGTGGTCTCCTTCTGTGAAGCGGTGATGCTCCAGAAGGAGGCCGCCGAGCGGGATCGGGAGATGGCCGATCCCGCTCGAAGAAGGCGGCCTCGGGCCAGATAGCCTGGCCTGAGGCGCCGCCACGGGTCGCTGGCGGGCGCGACGCAGTTCGTGCCCGTGGAGGCGACCCGGGAGAGACCTCACCCCCGGATGGCCGGGGGTGACGTCGTAGGAGGTCGGAGGGGAGGAGGCGGCAAGATCACTCCTCCCCGAGAAGGGCTCCCCTTACGCACCCAGGGGTGCAAAGGCCGGGGGTCCTCAGATGCGACACTCGATCCTGAGGGCCCCCTACAACGTCAAAGGATGGCCATCGCTGAGGTTTTTAGTGGGTAGGCCTCCCCCTTCTGGGGAGGAGAGCCCCACATAACCACCGGCTCTCCGCAGCCGGGGTATGCAATTCAATGCATTTTCCTCAGCGTAACAAAAAAAAAAAAAAAAAGGTATCCCGGCTATCCGTAAGCTGAATTGCCTCTTCATGAGTTCAAGGTACATGTTAAAAAGAAGCTAATGAGTAAGGGCTATTACAAATTCTATGATTATTTAAATGATGAATGCTTGATGTTGATTTGAAGATATACTAAAGTATACATATTTGTTTTCTCATATAATTTGTAAACACATATGCATATTGTATGATAACGACGGGCGCAAGAAACTTATCAAAGTTTCTTGCACCCATTCATCTAATCAGTTAAAAAATACGTCTTGAATGGGTGGTAGGGAAAAAAATTGGACTATTCAAAAGAGCTTTCTATAAAGTCATATTTGAATAAAGTTAATTTTGTTTTTGATTTTAAACTTAAAATAATCTCAAAAAGTATCTGCTGTTGTTTTACGTCAGAATTTTGTTCATTGTCAACTGTAACTTCGTGACAACTAATATTCTTGCCTTCAAAACTTTCTAATTACTTAGTTCAATGTCTACTGACGGGTGTGTAAAAACTTCATAAAGTTTGCTCTCCTGGTTATCAAATAATGAAAACGCAGGCTTGTTAGCCAATGGCGTCTTTGCCGTGCAAAAGCGATTGTATAATCCTATTTGTAGTATAAATTTTTGATTTTGATTTATATCAGTAATTTCCAACGTGGTCTATATCAACCCCTAGGGGTTTATAACAACCTACAAGAGGTCTACATCAGCGAAAAAAGCAATTTGGGGGTCCATGAAGTGAAAATAGGGGTCCACGATAATGAATCTCAACATACACTGATAGTAGCTATTTACTTACAATAAACTATCTTGTAATATAAAGACCACCTATGAAAGAAATAAAATATTTTATATGTTTACAAATTCTTGTAAGTAGGCATTCAATATTAGGTAAATGAGTCTGCCCAATACCGAAAAAATGGCAAAGAGCCTTTTTTTTTTTTTTTTCCCTGAGGAAAATGCATTAAATTGCATACCCCGGCTGTGGTGAGCCGGCGGTTATGTGGGGCTCTCCTCCCCAGAAGGGGGAGGCCTACCCACTAAAAACCTCAGGGATGGCCTTCCTCAGGCATGTAGGGAGCCCCCGGGAACACCAAGCCACCTCCGGGAACCCCCAGCCTCCGCTCCCCTGCCTAGAGGGGAGCCCTCCTCGGGGGAGGCTACTACCTCCCCCGGTCTCCTCCACCGACGACGCCCCCCGGCCACGGAAGGGGAGTGGTCCATCCCGGGTCGCCGTAGCAGTCGCGACTTCCTCGCCTACGACACAAAACAGTTTGGGAACCTCTGATTTATATCAGATATGCGCATGATCGCATGCCGATTGGATTATACCTACATGAATCGCTGTATCGCCATTTTCCACGGATTACCATAGCGATTGTGTATGTGTTGTGTTTGTTTGTATGCTATACACTAACTATAGACTAAGTAACATTATTACTAACAAAAATGGATGTGAAATCTGAAATATTTTTTTTTATTATTATTGTCGCTTACATCACTCGTCTTTATAAGACACGGTCCTTTATAAGGCGTACGCGGGGATACAGATCCAACGCGTAGAGGCCATTTAAGCGAAATTTAATGAACCTATCCTATCTATCTGAACCATGAAAAATGCAGCTAAAGACTACACCCAGTTAGATGCACAGAAACTATTGTCATTTGTGGTCAAAAAGTTTGTGGACTATTGCATTTCGATTTTGGTGGTAATGAAAACCGGGCTATGGAAGAGGCTCCGGTCACCTGCCTTCTCAAAGCCTCCTAATTGATTTTAAATATGGCAGGTGGTGACTCGCCGCTCACTAAATGGGCCCCCCAAAAAAGCAGACCAATATTGGTGCGAAGAGAGCAACATTGGTGTGAACGGCTAAGGGTGTAGAGAGGTGTGTCTGCCACAGCGATCGAGATGCCGTCGGTATTATCATTATTATATATCCTTTAGGATATCCTATAAACTGCGTTCCTTGTATGTGTTAAACAAGTTTTCGCACAATAGTTAAAATGGTACGAAGAAATACTATTTAGCTCCCTTCACCCCCCAAATGGGGGTATGTAACCCTGTGAACCTTTACACATGAGTGTTATTTTGTAATAATGTACAATTCTATATAAATGCTCAAACCACTAT